>PVHY01006950.1:0-21417 GCA_004024945.1 Uropsilus gracilis | reverse complement strand
CTAGCCCCGGCCATTTCATAGGCTGAAGCTTACAGTCATGCACCACCGTGCCCAGCTCCTTTAATATATTTTTCTAAGAACCTGTTCACTTAGATCGTTTAATTTGTTGCCATATATGATCCCTTAAATTTCTTTACTATATTTTGTAACTTCTCTTTTGTTTCTGATTTTGTGTGTATGTATTCTCTTCTTTGATTCTGTCTAATGGATTGTCCATTTTGTTTATTTTTTAAAGACTCACTTGCACTTTAAAAAAGTTTTCTTTTAGTATTCTAATGAAATTAAAAACTTTTATGTGGTGATACATTTTAAGCAAGATATAGACTGACCATTCTGCCAAACTCTGTATCATTGATTTTTTTGAATTATCTTTTGAATCTCTCTTTTGTATAATTCTGCTCTAGTTATTATTATTTTATTTTGTGTAATAATTTTGGCTTTTCTTCTTTTTCTAATCCTTTAGGTAAGCTTAGATTTTTTTTTTAATTTATGATTTTTCTTGTTTCCTGAGGTAGATTTGTAGAGCTTTTGCTTTAGCCCAATGTTTCTGATAATAGGTGTGTTCATTTTCATTTGTCTCCACATATTTTTTTAAATTTCACCTTTGGTTTCCTTATTTACCCAATAGTTGTTCAGTAGCATGTTGTTTAGTCTCCACATATTAATGCTCCCCCCTTTCTTCTTTTGATTGACTATTAATTTCATACCACCTGAAAAGATGTATGAAATGATCACAGTCTTTACAAATTTAGTACTTTTTTGGTATCCCAACACATGGTATTTCCAAAAAATGTTCCAGTGCACTTGAGAAGAATGCTTTTTACTGTTTTGTGTGGAATGCTCTGTTAATATCTAGGTAGAATTATTTCAATGCCAAGAACAAAGACCCAGAACTATTTACTTCCTTGGAGACTTTGGACCGGTTAGCAAAGAGAAGTATAAAATATATAGGCATAGATTCTCACAGAGAGGATCATTTCTTAGATTCCTTGAATGAATAAATGACTCACATAGGTAGTGAGGCTTTCTTAATGACTGTAGTGCCACACTTTTCCTTTCACTTCTGCTTTCAGTGCTATTGTTTAAATGGAAGAAAAAGAGGTTCTTTCAGAGCACCAAATTCTACTGATAAAATCTTAATGTGAATCTGGTTTTCTCAAAGATTATTGCAGTGTATATGAATTTGTTTCCAACTTGTCTTAAAAAATTAAAATCACCAGTGAGACTATCTGAATATATAGTAACTATTGTGTAAAACAAAATAAAACAAAATATGTGTAGAACATATCAAAATTGAATTTTTATAAATCTTACATAGGCAGCTCAAGGTGAACATCATCTAGAAGGCCATAGAGCCCTCAAAATAATTGACTATAGTTCTCAGGAATGGTCATAAAGGCTTTTAAACCTTCAACTTAAGCTGAAATTTGCTGCCATGCATTCTACTTCTTCATGACTGTATGCTTCCTCACCAGAATTATTAATTCACCTTATTTGCAAAAAGCTTCTGGTGATAGGGAAACATAGAAATAGTAACCACAGTATACAAAATGGGGAAACATAACTCATTTCAACTATTGAAATATTTTTTCCCTTTAATTCATGGTATTTCTTTAATGTATAAAGGTATTCTTCCACGTATTTGATGATTCTAACTGAGCACTCACTGTGTTGCCAGCTGGATTCCTAGTGCTGGGCTGCAATTTTTTCTTTTTCTTTTTTTTAATGTGAATTTTTATTTATATTACATTATTGCATTATTGTGTACCCGGGGCTTTCCCACTTCACTAACACCTGTTAACCATCCTGATCTTTTGTGCTCTTCACTTCCCCTGCCTTTTCCCCCCTCCTCCTCTCGCTCCATTGTCCAGTCCCATTGGTTGCTTTCATTTTTTCTTGTTTGTTTGTTTTTCCCTATATCCGTCATATAAGAGAGACCATCCTGTATCTCTCTTTTTCTTTTTGACTTATTTCTGCTAATATGAGTCTTTCTAGTTCCATCCATGTTGTATCTGAAATATTTTTATTATGGAAGATAAATGAGACTACTGTAAATAGACCTGTGTGATTTTTGAGGTCTTCTCTGATGAATGAGTTCTATGAATCTGTATTTTAAATGTAAGTGATATGTTTGGAAAATACTTTCACAGGAGTGTATTATTTTGTAACCAAAATAATGGATCATTATGTATTAACTGAAATGTTCTCTATTTATTAGAAATAGATATTTATTATCATTTCTTTTTTGTTAGCTAATTTTTTGTTATTCAGTCATCAATAGTATATATGCATAAATATGATATAATTTAAACATTTTAAAGTATAAAGTATTTAAATAATAGTTATGACTTAATATCTGTTCTTACTATTTATTATAGAGGGTCCAGAAACTTTAGTAATTGCAGTGCAGAGGACTTTGAGAAGTTAACTTTAAATAAAGGAGGAAACTGCCTTCTTAATATTCCAAAGCCTGATGAAGCTTATAGTGCTCCTTTCTGTGGTAATAAATTGGTGGACCCTGGAGAAGAGTGTGACTGTGGTACTCCAAAGGTCAGTTTGATTTTCAATTTTTGGTTTGTTAAAATAATCTTGGAGTTGCTTTGGGCAGCTCTGATATACAAGCTAAAGTAAAATACAGTGACAAAATGAGGATAGGTATTTTGCTTCTGGGAATATGTACGTGGAATTGGTCATTCCTTCTTCCCAAAACAAAACTAAAGGTGTCATCTGTTTTGGTGTCCATGTTTATTCTATTCTTTTCTACTGTCTATTACTTTTGAAGTGATTGTTAGGTCATATATATTTATTTTAATGAAGAAATAATGTTTTCAGTTGACTTTTTACTTATCTTTTTTTCTCTATTTTTTCACTGCCTTTGCAGAAATATATATTCAGTTGGACTAATTTTAATATTATGCTGAAGTTTGTCCATTCTTCTGATTGATTAGTAACAATTTTTTTAACCAGTTATTTTACTCAGTGCCAGTGAAATTCTTGTTATTTATGTTAGCATTCTCTCCTTGTTACCTTTGAGTTTATCTGCTGATCTTCAGCTTTTTCAGATCTGTTATCCATACTTGTCATAAACATGTCTCTCTTTATGACTATTGTTCCGTATCATAGCCATCCTTTCGAATTGGCCTGTTTAAGTCCTTTCCTCTGAGAATACTGTATTAAATAAAAATTTTTTTATTTAGTTTTTTTGTAGCCTGAGAATATACTTTAAGTCCTTTCCATAGGTTCTTTTTCTTTATCCAACCATACCTGGCTTTTGCAGATGACATCACATTGTAGAATTGCAGCTTGTATTTTATGATGAAATTATAATGGGTTTTCATAACACTATAGTTATACATCAGGGACTTCTCTTAATTGTTTACATGACATACTCCTTACAGTAACCCTCAGAGGTTAATAAGGCCCAAACAAGGTTAAGTTTAATTTCTAAATTAGCTTTATACTGTTGATAAAGCTCTTTTAGGCATTTTCAGATAATCTAAAATATTTTACGTTTTACTCTGTTCTGTTTACTTCATTACTAAACTAATCAAAGTTGTGTATAATTGCTTCTTTACACTACAAACTTACTTTTTAAAAATGATACCTCAAATTTTTTGAGGTTTTGCTAATAATAAAACTTCAAACAGTAAATAATACAAAATTCTACTTCATTTGTTTATTTCTCCCATACATCTGTAAACCTCCTTCTGTTATAGCAAGTGTATGTAAGTTTAGTGCATTTGTTTTAGACTTTATTGTATATATTTATATACATATGTATAGTATAGAGTATGTGCGTTTAAAAACAGGCTCAGTATGTTATATGCAGAGTTTTTTTCTATTTACCTTGTAGATTTTTCCATACTATATTGTTACATTATGTAGACATAATCTCTTAATCTTCTGATTAGTATTCCAATATAAGATGTAGTATGATTTATTTAGCCATACTCTCAATTAATGGGCATTTATCTATTGTAATGAATAATTGTCTTGCAAATAGTGCTGCAGTGCACATCATTATATATGACCCATATGTATATATACAATTATTTTTCTACAAAGTTTGCATAAGAATAGAATTATTGTGTTTAAATTTTATTAGAGGCTGCTAAATTTCCTCTAAAAAAAGGCCATGGCAACTTGTACAAGTTTTGTTTTTAGAGTAGTTTTGGGGGCAAATTGAATGGAAAGTACTGAGAGTTCTTTACATTGATTTCCCCTTCTCAGGTCTCTGATCTCCCTGTCTACATTCTCTGGTGCAGTGTTGCATTTTTTTAAGTGATGACCACAATGGCACATCGTTATCACCCAGTCTATAGTTTGCATTATGGTTTGCTGCTGACATGTGGCTTTTCATATGATAGCTTTCATTATACTGGAATTAAAACTTTAAATGAAGGCAAGTTCATCAATTTCTTTTCTAAGTTTTCTGATGTAGCTTGACTTTCAATACTCATTTCAAGTTATACAGCCTCCTGTCATTTCTTCTCATATTAAAAAAAAAAAAAACACCAAAATGTTAATATAAGCTTTAATGTTGGGGGGTGGGAAGAGTCACGTGGTGCAAAGCCATGGATTTAACTTTTTGACTACTAATATTCAGTTAAGGAGTTGCAACACTTTGAAAATAGTACTTTTAGCATAAATAGAAGTCCTATATAAATAGTCTACTTCCCAGTTCTTATTCATTGTGGAACTCTTGCACAGTGCTCTTGAGAGAGCACCTAATCCTAACCACTAGACCACCAGGGGGCTATGCACAGTGCTTTTGAAAAGAAAATTAACAGCTTTGTTAAAGCATAATTGACTACACTGCCAAAAATCTGAATTTGGATAAGGAAAGACTTTATCTGAAAGAATGATTGTTGTGATAGGAGAACACCATGATCTCAGAAATCTAGAAGCATCTCAAAATCAAACAGTACAGGTTTTCTTCTCTGGGGTAAAGTTGAGGGCAAGTAGAGATATGTAGAATCTTTTAAGGAGAAGCTGAAAAGAAAGGGAAAATTACCAGTGAAGTCTGATTTTTAAAAATGCCCTCCATGGTCAGCTGATTTCCAGGAGAAACTGATGGGTGAGGAGCAGTTTCCACATTTTTGGGGTGGGGGGTGTGGTTGGGATAAACAGCGTTCATGGACTGTAGGGAAGAGGGAAGTCTTAACTAAAGTTTGGTCAAGATGAAGAAAAAGGTTTACATGTACAGTTGTGAGCATTTGTTCAACAATGCACTACACATATCTAAAACATGTTGGTTGTTTATTGCAGTGACATTGGATTGCAATGTTATTTGTTTTAGAGGAATAGAATCTTCCCCTTCAAGTGTTGTAACTATACTACACCCACCACCACATACTCAGTCTTTGAGATAAATAATCAAAAAGTTTATTAATTTTCTCCCTCTTTTGTTCTTCCACTAAACTCATGTATTATTTTCAACGTCACCAATTCAATCTGCCATTTGAACAATTCTCCTTCCAAAGTTTTCTCCAGAATTTAAAAAATTTCTTCTGTTGATATTTTTACCAGCAGATCTGTTATTTTCTTATTTAAGGCTTCAGTTTTGATCTTATATTTGTTAATTTTATTTTTCTGTGCATTTTTCTGAATTTTTCTTAATTTTCTTGTGTAACTTTGATCAGCTTTTCTGTTTTCATCCGTGTCTTTCAATTTCTTTATCATAGCAGTTTTGAATTCTGTATCTGAGAGGAAGAAAAGCTCTTCCATAGCTTTGTGGTTGGGTTTGGAGATTTGTTCTTTCTCTGTGGTGTAGCATTCTCTTGAGGACTTAGATTGCCTTTTGCCATACTTTCCGCCTCCTGTTACTTATTTACTGTGGATAATAAGGATGCAGAGCTCTCATTTTTCCAGCAGATGGCACTATATATCAGGGAGAACAAATCAGCAGATTATTCTGGGAGTTGGGGGAACAGCCTAGAAGTCTCACTTGTGGCAGTGCTGTACCTGTACTTTGCTGTGCCTGTGTCAGTGCTGCTATGCTATTCTTTATGACCCTTGTTAAATCCTTTCCCCCATTTTTTCTTGTTCCCTCATCTACCTCAAAGTTTCAGTGATTTCCTTTCTGTTTTTATCATTAGTGTGCATGTCCTAGAATTTCATATATATGGAATGTCTTTCTTTGTTCTTTGTTCATTTAGTGAATGTCTTTGTTCATTTGCTTCATTCTCTCAGCACACTTAGTTTCACATTCATCCATACTGCTACTCTCAGCAGTTCATTTCTTTTTATTGCTTGTTATTGGTTAGTTTGGATATACTGCAATTTTGTATTCATATGCTAATGCCAGTTTTTGGCATTAGACATTACTGTGGACATTCACGTAGACTTTCTATAGATTTATGTATTTTTCTCTTGGGTAAGAGAGGAATCACTGGAGGCATGGCAGGGCTATATTTAATTATAAAATACCTTCAAACTGTATTTCTAAACTAGTTGCAACATTGTCAGTAGGAGAATTCTGTTTCCTTTATATTCTCATCATCAAACTACGTCTAGTCAATATTACCAGTTTTAGTGGTTCTACTAAGCATCAGGTAGTGCCTCATTGTGTTTTTAATTTGTATTTCCCTGCTGAGTAGTGATATTGAATACACTTGTGTGTGAGTGTGTGTGTGTGAGTGATGTATCTGTTCAACTCTTCCCCGTTAAGAAGCTGGATAATTTTTTGCTGAGTTTTGAGCATTCTTTATATATCTTTGATATTAGTTTTATCAGATATATGTTGCTGATATTTTTTTTCCAGTCTATACTTAATTATGGTTTAAGTATAGTTTAATAATAGTTTAAGAAGAGTATAAGTTATACATTTTGATGAAGCTCTTTTTACCAATTTGTGCTATTATGAGTTGTATTTTTGGTGTTGTATCTAAGAAACCTTTTTCTAACCCAAGGTCAGAAAGAAGAAAGTTTTATGGATTTAGGTTTCACTTTTAGGTACAGGATCCATTTTGATTTGACATTTTTATATGGTAAAGATTATAGTTCATTTATTTAATAATTTTTATCATGAAAACCATATACTGATAGAAGATGCAAAAATAGTACAAAGATTCATATGTATTTTTCACCTACTTTTCCCTTAATGTCACATCTTCTGTAACTATAGTATAATGTAAAAATAGCAACATGGACATTGATATATTAACTAGATTACTGACTTTATTCCATTTTTACTATTTTTAACTTTAACTCATTCATTTTTATATATGTAGTTTTCTGCAGTTTAATGGAATGTATAGATTTTTAACTACTGCCTCAGCTAAAATACAGAATTGTTCCATTATTACAAAAGAGCTCTCTCCTGCTGTCTCTTTATATTCAGACCCAATCCTATTCCAGCCTTTATCCCTACCCCTCACTTCCCTACTCTGCTTTCCACCTGTGGTTTTGCCGTTTCATTAACGTGTATAAATGGAATCATACAGAATATAACCTTTGGAGACTGACTTTCGCCAAGAATGCCCATGAAGTCAATTTAGATTATTACATGTATTAATATTTCACTCCTTTTTCTTGCTGAGTACTATTCATTATTTGGATGTTACTATAGAGAACTGAAATAATTTTTATGCTCATATTTTCATGACCCTATAAGTCCTGTCTGCAATTTGTTTAACCTTTGTTTAACCAATCAAAGTTTGTTAAACCTTCACTTACTGAAGGACATTTGGATATTTGTAATATTTATGATTATGAGTAAAGTGACTGTGAATTATATTCCACTGTTTATCATCAGAGAATTAAAGAAAACTACAATCTTTATGACTAAACATTTATTATCATACATAGTGTTATTCATAATGATGAACCAAATAGAAATTGTAGGACTAAGAAATCAATAAGTAAAATATTCACTGGAGATAGAATTATTAGCAGACTAAGATCACAGAGAAAGGTTTCAATAAATGTGAAGGAGATCAAAAGAAATAATCCAAGCTAAAGAACAAAAACAAAAGGTTTAAAATGAACAGAGCATCAGGGACATGTGGGTGATATAAAATGGTCTAATGTCATGTACAGTCATTATTGTTTAATGATGGATATATTGTGAGAAATGCACCATTCGGTGAATTTTTCGTTGTGTGACATCTGTAGAATGTAATTTTAAAAATCTAGATGGTATAGCCAACTACACATCTAAGTTGTCTGGTATAGCTGACTGGAACTGCTGTCATATAAGTGGTCCCTCATTGTCCAACATATTAAGTGACTGTATGACTGTGTAAGTGAAATTGTAGAAGAGAATGAGAAAAAAGTAGTGAAAATAATGATTGACAAATGTCCAAATTTAGGGAAAAACATGAATTTAAAATTCTAAACTCTTAAATGAGCTCACTTAGACTCATTATAAAGAAAATTCAGTTTTGTACTTTTTTATCAAAGTGTGAGGTAAAGAGAAAATAATGAAATAAGCAGAAGAAAACAGGGGAACAGCAATATTTATGGGAGATGATTTCTTTCCTGAAGGAATAAAGGCCAGGAGACAATAGAACAACAAATTTAAAAGATTTGAAAGAACAAAACTTTCAACCTAGAATTGTAGACATAGGAAAAATATTCTTTAAGAATGAAAGAAAGATTACTTTCCCTAGCCTCCTCTCTCTTCTTCTTTTCCCTAACTCTCCCTCTTTCCACCTCCCCTTCACTTCCCAAACAATTTAGACCTGAAGACATTAACTTATATATAGGAAGTAGGTGCCTCTCTAGGTGGTAGTTAGAAGGGGGCGTGGTGGCTTTAAGTGGGTTAGAGAAGCCAAGCCAGATAAACAACAGTCCATATAGGGTAGAGACTCACCCAACAGTGCAGTCAGACCCTGAGCATAAAGAGAAATGCATTCATGGATACTTATAATTTCCTGTGATCATTAAACAAGTTTATGAACTGAATGTGTGTCCCCCAAACTCCTAAGTTGAGGTTTTAACCCCTAGTGTGACTGTACTTAAAGATGAGGTCTCTAGGGAAGTAATTAAGGTTAAATGAGGTCATAAGGATGGGGCTCTGGTCTGATAGGATTAGAGTCCTTATACAAAAAAACACCAGAGAGTACTTTCTGACCCACACACTGATGACAGGTCCAGTGAGCACCAGGGAAAAAGCAGTCCTCAAGTCAGAAAGACTGTCCTGGCCAGAAGCTGAATTGACTGGAACTTCAAGCTTGGATTTACAGTTTTCAGAGTTGTAAGATAATGAATTTTTATTGGTTATGTCACTAGTCTATAGGATCTTATTCTGGCATTCACAGTGGACTAATATACCTACTATGTGCTACGGTGTTTTGGAATTTATTTATACCTGAATAGTTGTAGCTAAAGAGTCAGTGGTAAGTCCAGAAAGCTAGTAGCTGGTGATTCAGAGAGTAACTGCTCTTGTCATACTAGAAAGAAGTAGATTTTCCATCTAAGATAAGAATTTTATTGGTGAATATTGACAGTAACTCATTTTTTCTTATTGATGGTCATTTTCTCCTCACAGGAATGTGAACTAGACCCTTGTTGTGAAGGAAGTACTTGTAAGCTTAAATCATTTGCTGAATGTGCATATGGTGACTGTTGTAAAGACTGTTGGGTAAGGATGTCCTTCTATTTGGACATAAAAATGAAAAAATGTGCATAATAAAAATTATCTCTGATCTGTAAGAGAACCCTATTTATACATGGCTATATGAAAAATGTTGATACTTTTTTTTTGTAATTTTGCAATTTACTTTATTAAGAACAGCCTAGTGAGATTTTTTTTCTAACTTTAATGTTTTTGTCCTGATTTTAAGAGTGATTCACATTTACATGTAATATTTAGCAAAGTAACATATAGAAACTAAACAGTGAAGGACTATCATTTTACCCTTCTCTGGTAGTCATTGCTGATGTATTGTTCCTAATATAATCATGTTTCTCTATACAAATGTGAGTGTGTGTGTGTGTGTGTGTGTGTGTGTGTAAGTAGGTAAATAGCACATTTTACTATCTGTTTGTTTGTTTTTTTCTTCCAGTTAGGTGCCATGGTCTTTCTTGTGTTGATGTATTCTGCATGGTTTTATAGTCAGTTCTCCTTTGTATAGCTATACCATAATTTATTTATCAGCTAATCACAGATTAGATTGTTTGCATATTTTGGAACAAAAAGTGGATTTGTTGGGGCAGAATATTTATATTTTAAGTTGTAAAACACTTCTACAAGTCTGCCAGTGTGTATTTATGACAGTGTAATCAAATGCTTATTTCCTAATGCTAGCAATGATTGTGATTAAGTAGCCTTATCCTGCTTAGTTTGATGGATATAAAGTACTTTTATCTTCTTGTTATCAGTGTTGTTATGTTTTATCATTTTCTTTATTTCATAACTTATATGAATTGCCTTTTGTTGACCTTTGTTCATTTTACTCTTAGAGTATTTAATTTGCTCTTGTCAGCATTTTTTCTTATAGATATAAATACTGTGGTTTCAAATTGTGGAAATTCTTCTGATGTTCTGTTTAATTGAATCTTCTACCTTAGTTCCTTCCAGGAGGTACTTTATGCCGAGGAAAAACCAATGAATGTGATGTTCCAGAATATTGCAATGGTTCTTCTCAGTTCTGTCAGCCAGATGTTTTTATTCAGAATGGATATCCTTGTCAGAATAACAAAGCCTATTGTTACAATGGCATGTGCCAATATTATGATGCTCAGTGTCAAGTCATCTTTGGTTCAAGTAAGATTTTTATTTTTCATTGATTGGTTTTACCTACTTTTCTTTTGGCATTAGTTTTTCATTAAAATGAAAATGAAACATTACTGATAAAAATCAAAGTTTTATTGTTTCCTCTCTTCTATTATACATCTCTTTCCTTTTTCACAGGCAGCCATGATCATAAATTTGATATGTGAAATTCAGTTGGTGAATTTCCCTTCTACTTTTTTCTTTATTATAACCCCTCCTCCATCCTATATAACATATATGTTAATATAATATCATATTCTAGTTTTAATAAATCCACCTAAATAGTATAGAGATATTCATATGGACCTGCTGTTTTATTGTTCACTCACTGTTTTTGAGATCCATGTATGTATAAGACTATAGTTAGGATTTTCTTGTTTTCTCTTTTTGAGCTTTCATTTTTTTCAAAGTTTTATGTGCTTATGAAGAGTCAAATAACTTCTAAGATTTTGTGAAAATACGAAGTATATTCCCTCCTGAGGTCCCCTTCTTGAGGCAGTACATTTTACCTTTTTCAGCTTATCATTTTGTTAATTCCTCCCAGTTTTTAGATACCTTCTTGGTAATTCTTTTCAGTTTTTCCATTTTAGTTATTAACTATTAATTTTTTACTATGATAGATGAAAGTCTGATTTCTTTATTTTTTCAACCCATTTCAGCTCCCATCATGCTCATTTTCCATTCTCCATCACCTTGATGTGGATTAATGTACTGTTAAAGCAGTGTGGTGATGCTGGGATTTATCATGAGAAATACAAATCAGTTCCTGACAGAGTTCTTAAGTGATAAGGGCTGGAAAACAGCTTTTGTTATGCAAATGAGGCAACCTTTGGAAAACCCCTAGGTTACTTAATGTTGGAGTCTAGTTATTTGAGGAACCAGCTTGCTGATTATAGAGTTGAAATTTCCACCTCCAGAGAGGGCAGAGGGACTAGACATCCAGCAGATTACTAATAACTAAATGACTTAACTATGTCTATGTAATGAGTGCCCATAAAAACCTAAAGGACAGGGTATAGGAAGCTTGTGTCTTGATGAACAAGTGAAGATGCAGGGAGGGTGCTGTGATTAGAGAAGGTCTGTAACTGAACCATTTGCCCATACTCCACACTGTGCCTTTCTTCCAATGACTGTTACTGAATTATATCGTTTTGTGATAAACAGGTAATCTAGTAATGAAATGTTTCTTCAAGTTTCTCTAGCAAATTAATAGAACTCAAGGAGGGGTTGTAGTAACCTTCAACCTATAGCCTATTTGGTCAGAAGCACAGGTAATCACTTGGACTTTTAAGTGGCACCTGAAATGAGTAACTGGGGAAGGGGGAGGCAGGAGAAAGAGTGCAGTCATGTGGTGTGACCCAGTCTTAATCTGTGAGATTTGACACAATCTCGAGGAAGACTATCTCCAGGAAGATAGTATCAGAATTGAATAGAATTGTAGAGTACCTTCCTGGTGTTGGAAAACTGTGTATGGTGTGGAAAGAATACACACATTGTGGATCTGTGTATTGTATATAGTTATATCAGTGTTATTCACAACTGAGTGATGCAGTAACTTACAATTTCATTCTTGTATTTTGTTTTCTTTGACACCAGCCCCCTTTTGTTTTCTATGTTGTTACCAAAAAATTATACTGTAATTTATTCAATAATGATGGCCTGGCCTAGTATCGAGGTGTTAAGAAATATGAGATAATTGCTAATTATCAATTATCATTTGCTAATTTCAATCTTCTGAAGGTGTTTTCCTAGGAGGTCACTGGGTCTCTTACACACACACACACACACACACACCATACATAATGTCCAAAAGAAGAAAATAATGTCACAATGCTAATTAGTATGATACAACTATCCTATGTGATTATTTCAACTACTTTTTCCATGGAATCTTGAAGGTTTCTATGTATATATTTTCAGGTTATCTGGAAATAATGATAGATTTACATCCCCTTTTCCAATTTGAATTCCTTTTCAATCCTTCTTTTGGCTGATTGCTCTAACTAGGACTTCCAGTACTGAGTTGAATTCAGAGTGGTGAAAGGGAACATCCTTGTCTTGTACCAGGTCTTAGTGGAAAAGTTTTCAGTTTTTCACCATTGGGGATGATGTTAACTGTAGTTTGTTATGTATGACCTTTACATGCTGAGATATGTTTCATTTTTCCCCAATTTTTTGAGGGGTTTCATCAGAAATGGATGTTAAATCTTATTAAATGCTTTCTGAGCATCTACAGATCTCATCATATATTGTTTTTTTTTTTTTAATTTTTTCTCATATATATGTTGTGAATTATGTTGACTGATTTTTGGATGTTGAACCATCTTCGTGTCTCTGGTATAAATCCCACAAGTCATAATGCATGACCTTTTAAATTCATTGTTGGTTTTGGTTTGCTAAGATTTTGATGAGATTTTTATATTTGTATTCATTAGGGAAATTGATATATAGGTTACTTTTTTGTGCATTGTCTTTGTCCTGGCATCATAAAATGTGTTTGGAAGTATTCTGTCTGTCTCAATTTTTTGAAGGAGTTTGAAAAGTATAGATATTAGCTCGTTTTTGAAGGTTTGTTAGAAGGTCTCTGTGATGGTTATCCGGTACTGGACTTCAGTTTATTTTCCCAGAGAGTTTTGATTACTATTTCAATTTCCTTGCTTGTGATTGATCTAGTCATAATCACAAGTAGGTTTTCTATTTCTTCCATGTTCAATCTCAGATGATTGTATAAATCTAAGTATTTTTCTCTCTTCTCTGTTACTGAACTCATTAAAATATAAATTTTCATATAAACTCATCCTCTGAGTTTCTGCAATGTCAGCTATAACTTCTCGTTTCTGATGTTATTTGAATTTTCTCTCTTTTCTGGTCTTTTAAAAGAATTTTTTTGTCCCTTTTTGTTTATTTTTTTCAAGGAACCAGCTTTTGCTTTTAGTAGTCTTTTGGACCAACTTTTTATTTTTTTTAATTGTTTCCACTCTAACATTTTATTTTTTTCCACTCTAATTTTTAGTATTTCCTTTCTTCTGAAGGTTTTTGATTTTATTTGTTGTTCTCTTTCTAGTTCCTTGATATAAGATACAAGTTTTTAAATTCTTTATTGTTTCTTGATGTGGAGGTTTTTTGTATTCATTTTTCATATTACTTCATCTGTTCCATTTTTGCTACAACTCCTTTCAACCCCTAACCCATTTTCTTGCAAACCAAATAGTGTAGTATCTAATATGTAAGATATTCCCAAATAAGATATTTTTAATGAAAAATAATAATTAATTGGAAAAATGAACATTAAATGACACATATATAAAACATAAGGAAGCAAGTATGTATTAATACTTTGTCAGCTGTCAAGCTGTTAGACTGATTAGTAGAAATAAATAAACTCATCTTCTACATGTGGTTAAAAAAAAAGGCACAAAATAGTGATAGCTGGCATTGTTGGCACTAACTCTTCTCAGCCTGATCTAACCAGGGGTTCACTAAGAGAAGTTTACTACACTGCTTATTGTTTAAGAGCAATGAGAGTAAGTATGTTGAAATTGCTTCCTTAGTCTGCAAATATCTTCTTTAATTTGTCTATATTTTTGCTTGTTTAATGACATTTCTTTTAGGAATTAAGTTTTTGAATCCAAGGTAGCTTTTATGTGCAACCAAGCTTCACTATTTTGTTGTTAAGCATAAAATATAGAATAAAAATATTTTCTTTATAAGGCCTGAAACTTTTTCAAATATGTTGAACCAGTTCATCCAGGAGTATATGGGTTGTCATAGGGAATACATTTACTTCTGAAGAGAGTGCCATAACTTAAAAAAATTTTTTAATGTTACAGAAGCCAAGGCAGCCCCAAGAGATTGTTTCATTGATGTGAATTCTAAAGGTGACAGATTTGGCAATTGTGGTTTCTCTGGAAATAAATACGAGAAATGTGCCACTGGGTAAGTGGAGGTGAGGTTATAAAGGCATATGAAAGATTATAAGATCAGTCATTTCTAAAATCTCTTATAATTTTTGTGATTACTGACTTTCTTCCCCTTAAATATGTAAATTTTTGGATTTACAATTTTACAATATAAGGCTTCAGAGAGGTAAAATAATTTATCTATCTTGATATTAATCGTTTAAAATCTAATAATTTTTTCACATCTTACTGTTTTCCCTTGTTCTATAATAAATGCATTTCCTCTTATTTTATTAAAAGGTAATATTAAATCTTTAGATGACATTAACTGAAGAATTAGTATGGATTTCATTATTTCTTTTAAGTTTATATAGTTTTAAGGTAACCAATAAAAACAAATGTTTCTCTAGCATCTGCTTAATAAAAAGATTAATAGTACTATAAAAACTATAAATGAGAAAATATATCTCTTCTCAGTCTGTATTCTCTAAATTTCAGTGTATTCTTTTTTTCTGTGCAGTATACATACACTGACATTTTACATAATTGGAATTATTCTTTAATATGTGGATCTCTTCTACACACTTGCTCCACCTCCTACCTTGCCATATTAGCTGAGCAACTGCAGTGAAGAAATGCTTATAAAGAAATTAACAGTCATGACTTCTCTGTCACTGAATGGATCAGACCTTTTTAGGTCTTCTTGCTACTTGACATTTCAGTAGCATTCAGTTATGTTGACCCTTTTGTCTTTCTTGAGGAAACTTTTGGCTTTTGTGTACAATGTTCTCCTAGTACTGTTTCTGTGTTTAAGAATGCACCTTTAAGTAGTTTCATGTGTGGACTCATCTTCCTCTTGACAGTGATAAATGCTGTGAGATACTTCAGTTATATCAGTCTATGTCTATCTTAGTATTATACAGATACCTTTGCACATACTGTGCCTTATGCCTTACATGCTTTACGCTCCCTTCCACATTTCAGTTGAAGTATGACTTATATGGAGGAGAACCTCCTAAATGGGTCAGATGCCCTTTATAGATGTTCTTAAGCTGGTGTTTTAACTTTTTAAAAATTAGTCCATTATGAAATGATGCTTAGACTAATATAATGGTTAATTTTTCAGGTAAGGGAAGGTCAAATACAAAACCAGATATATGACTCTTTTTAGTATTTAGAAAAGATCAGGGAGGTTGCTCTTTGAAGACACTGTACCCATCTTGGCTAACATAATTATTTTAAACCCAAATGATGACAGCATGAACTTGAAGGTGAAGGAGGAATAAAGTTATTAAATATTGTATGTTTATTTTTTGTTGAATTTGGTATATTTTCCTTCTTGTTCAACTCACATATTCTCTATTTTACAATATGCTTTCTCCCTTCAATCATAGGTTGTTAAAGTGTATTGGTTAATTTCCAAATATTTTGGAATTGTCTAGTTTCTATTTTTGATTTCTAGATTAATTCCATTGAGAATATACTCAATGATTTCAGTTCTTTGCAGTTTTTTGAGGTGTGAATTATTGTATATTATCTATTTTGGTGAATTTTCCTTGTAAATTAAAATTTTTAATTAAAATTAATAATTTAATTAAAAAATGACACTGATTTGTTGGATTTGGTATTGTATAAATGTTAAGTTAATAATCTTTTAAAATCTTCTGTATCTTCAGTATGTGTATGCTTTCTCTGTCCTTCAATTTCTGAGAGAGATATGTTAAATCTCCAGCTATTTTTCCCTTTACAGCTATATATTTTGAGGTTGTACTTCTAGCTGCCTAAATTATTAGGTACAACATATTTAGGATATTTATATCTTCTTGGCCTTTTTATTGCTATTAAATTTTCTCCTCTATCTTTGAAATATTCTTCTTGTAGCATTATCATGGTTCTGTTCATGTGACTGTTTGGTTATCATTCTTCATCACTTAACTGCAAAATCTAGTGAAGTATTTATCTGGAAACCAGGATGAAATAGACAATTTGAACATAAAAATCACAAGCACAGACATTGTAACAAACCAAAAGTCTACCAACAAACAAAAGACAAGGATCAGATAGCTTCATTAGTGAATTCGACCAAATTTTCATGGAGGATCTAATGCCTACTCTTCTAAAAGTCTTTAAAAAAAATCAGAGTAGGATAAACTACCAAAACATTTTACAAGGCCAACAGTACCTTTATCCTTAAACTAAACAAAAGAAAGAAACAGTATACTGATATCTCTGAGGAAGAGAGATACAAAAAGAATCTTCAACATCATCTTTTCAAATTGAATTCAGCAATATGTAGAGATTTCATCCATCATGAACAAGTAGAATTAATTCCCAGGCTGCAAGGATGGTTCATCATAAGCAGATCAATCATTGTCATTCACCACATCAACAGAAAGAAGTCACTTGACTATTTCAATAGGTAGTGTAAAAGCATTTGACAAGATTCAATACCACTCACGATAAAAACAATAAAATGGGGTGAAATTAAATGACAATATGTGAGAAACCCACAGCCAACATTATACTCAGTGTTTGTAGTGAAAACTGAAAACATTTCCCCTCAGATTAGAAACAAAACAGGAATATCTGCTCTCACCACTGCTTTTAAACACTGTACTAGAAGTCATAGCCAGTAAAAGAACATAAAAGGAATTGAAACTGAAAAAGAAACAGAACTATCACTATTTGCATACGACATCAGACTATTCAAAGGAAACCCAAAGAATTCCACCCAAAAAAACTACTAGAAATAATAAATGAATAAAAGGACAGGATACAACATCAATACAAAAAAAATGTGTTTTTATCCACAAACAGTGAATAAAAAGAAAGAGAACTTAAGAAAATTATCATGTCATTGATTGCATCAAGAAGATAAAATACATGAGAGTAAAAATAAACAAGACTGCATCAAACTAGAAAACTTTTGTACCTTGAAAGAATCCATGACCCAAAAAAATAAATAAGTAAAGAACTCATACAACTTAACAACCAAAGAACCAAACTTCCCATTCAGAAAATGGATAAAAGATATAATATACACCCCTCTAAAAAAAGACATTCAGACAGCATTCTGAGTGGCATTCAGAAGGCATTTATTTCAAATAGATGAAAAAATGCTCACCATCAATTATGAGGGAAATGCGAATCCAAACATAGTGAGATAATCACTTCATCCCCATGAAAACGGCTTACAACGAAGTCTCTTGCTCTCTTAACATTTCCTCTTTTGAGATTCCCTTCAACCAGATAGCGTTATACACACAGTGTATAAATATATGTTTTATTTTATATGTACATTGGATACATTTTAAGTTTGAACTGTTTTTCTGTGTTTATAGGAATGCATTGTGTGGAAAACTACAATGTGAGAATGTACAAGACATGCCAGTATTTGGAATTGTGCCTGCTCTTATTCAGACTCCCAGTAGAGGCACAACATGCTGGGGTGTAGATTTCCAGCTAGGGTCAGATGTTCCAGATCCTGGGATGGTGAATGAAGGCACAAGATGTGATGCTGGAAAGGTAACAAAACCATCTTCTGTTCATAAAAGAAAATCTAAAAAGATTTCTAAAAATCTCTATACAAAGTGGTTGTTCTTCTCAACTATTAAAGAAGTTACATTGTAAAGATTTTTGAACACTGAAAAGGCATCAAGAACAAAATTAAGAATAGCTATAATTATTACCCAGATCTCTTCATCTGAGTCTTTTAATATGACCTAATATGACCTGTGGGTTCTATGTTGCAGTGCACTCTGTGCATTTCCTTCCCTTTCAGTGTATTAGTTTGCTATTATTGGGAAACATAGGTGATTGTGTGTGTGTGAGAGAGAGAGAGAGAGAGAGAGAGAGAGAGAGAGAGAGAGAGAGAGAGAGAAAGAGCACTAAGCAGGCATGTCTGTCTCTGTATGAAAATGTCAGTGCTTGTTCTGCCCATCCTCCCTACTTTCTTGGTCATGGCTATTTGGATTAGATACAAGCCAAGAGTTGACCAGCCGTTGACTTATCAGTGGTTTCATATTAAAAGATAACTAGATTAAATTCCTTTATTTGTTGAATATTTAATCAAAAGTCATAGCAGTACAGAAGCTGAAAGGATTCTTTGAGAGATGCCAATGAGGTAGGAGTAGGACTAGCAACAGAGTATTTTTTAATTCTTATTTTTTGAAGGAATTTCAAAATTAAAATATTTAACTTTTAAGAATGCCATTTTGATATCTAGTGTAATATACATTTTTTATAGATAGTATAATAATAAATTTCCTATAGAGTCTTACAGTGTCAGGATCACCTATATCTGGTGACATTTTATTTGGGAAGAATGCATTTATGAATATTTTATTTAGAATATTCATGTCTATATCTTCAAGTCTAGATTTTAGTTACTGTTTTTTAATTTTGTGTCATCTTTTATAATGAATTTTATGTTATTTCTCTTGTACATTTTCAAATTTACAGTATAAGAATTAACTGTTTTTAAAAGTTTAAATCAGTCAACTAATCTCTGCTTAGGTATTTTGTTCTGAATGCTTTATTAATTTATTAATGTATTCAAATTTTTCTTATTACAGTCTCAATTTTTTTGTTTTTAGATCTGTAGAAACTTTCAGTGTGTAAATGCTTCTGTTCTGAATTATGACTGTGATATTCAGAAGAAGTGTCATGGACATGGGGTAAGTAATATTCTCTCCTGCTCTGTTCATGAAAGTAGTGCTGAATAATGAGAATTCCCTGTGAGGATTAAGTGGAGATTTCTCAAGATTTAAAAATTTTTAAATATTGGGGATTTTAGATATCTAATTTTTTTTTTAATTTTTAAAGAGAATGTCTATGAATTTGCATCAGTTTACTCCTTTGTCTTGGTTTCCATTCTTAAGTTTATGATTCACAGCAATAATCACAATTAACAGTAGTGATATTTTGATTGTTTTGAAGGTATGTAATAGCAATAAGAATTGTCACTGTGAAAATGGCTGGGCTCCCCCAAATTGTGAAACTTCAGGATATGGAGGAAGTGTGGACAGTGGACCTACATATAATGGCAAGTAATATAGGGGGAAATTAGTGTGATCTTTAACCTACACCAAAAATTGGACATCATTGTGTGATTAACACACATCAATTGTGTGTTAAATTATGTCAGTTTTGCCTACTAAATTTCTCAGGAATCTTTCTTTTATCCCTTTTAATTACCTTTAATTTCTTGCCCAGACTTTATAATTCCCTTAATTATGATACCCATATACCATCTTGTTTCCTATAATTCATGTTCTAAACCACATAGCAGAGTTTTGCTGTTTTTTCAAGATTTCAGTTTTGATTACGTCATTGTCATTGTAAATGACTTCATGTCATTATGTCATTGTAAATGGCAGTATGTCATTGAATTCAGTGCTGCTGAGTTGCTATTAGAATGGAGTCCAAAAAATCCTGTACATGGGTTAAATAACTGAGTGATTTGCCCATATCTTAACTTTACAACCTCATTTCATTGTTTAAGACATTGTCGCTTCTTTTATTTTCTCAATAGTCTTCTACCTCTAGGCCTCTGTATTGTATAGTCATAGAGTTGGAGCTTAGCTAATTGCTACTTCGATACCAGTTTTATATCTCTTTCCTCTGTGATAGTTCCCCTGGATACCTAATTAATATGTCCCTCTTATTTGTTCTTAATTTACTATAAAATACTATCACGTACTACAATAATTGCTTATTTTTGGTCCCTGATGGACTTGTTTTTTTTCCTAGTATCTTCCTAGGAAGAACATACACTTTCATCTTGAATATATACTAGGTTGGATTTGGCAGACTCAATAGAGGTAACAGGTGATGTAGGTTTAGCACTTTAAGAAACTGCCAAACTATTTCCAAAAGTGACTGCAACATTTTGCATGCTTTCTAGTTGTACATGATGGTCCCAATTTTTCCACATTCTTTTGGACATTTGGTATGATCAGTATTTTTAAATTTAGCTATTTGGTAGGTTTATAGTGGACAATGTGGACTTAATTTTTTGGTAATTACTAACGTTGCTCTACTTTTCATGTGCTTACTTGCCATCTACATATCTTTGATGATCTGTCTGTTCAGATCTTTTGCCCAGTTTCTTGTTAGGTTTTCCTTTTGAGTTTTGAGGGTTCCTTATTCTGAATCAAAGTTCTTTATGAAATATATGAGTACATGTTTTATCCAAGTTTGCTTAATTTGGATTCCTTTTGTTTCTTGCTTTTTAGTTTCTTATGCTGGATAATGAGGTCATTGATCTGAGATCTTTCTTTTCTAATACAAGAATTGTAGTGCATTTAGTTTTAAGAATAGCATTTTTTCTTTTCCCCCCCTTTTTCTTTATTTATATATAAATTTCACAACTTTGTAATCTCAAATCTCAAATTTCACAACTTTGTAATTACCCCCCCCTCCCTTCCCCCCCTTTCCCTCCTGTTCATAGTTGTGCACTTCATTTTGGTGCTTTGCTTGTTTTGACTTTCCTCAAGGCTTTTATTTATTTTATTTTTTTTCCACTATATCCCATACATTAGTGAAACCATTTGGTTTCTGCCTTTTTCTTTATGGCTTGTTTCAGCTAATATGATTTTTTCTAAATGCATCCATGTTGTTATGAAGTTGTCAAATTTGTCATTTTTAATTGATGAGTAATATTCCATCGTGTATATATACCACATTTTTTTCATCCAGTCCTCTGTTTTGGGGCATTTAGGTTGTTTCCATGACCTTGCAATTATAAATTGTGCTGCAGTAAACATCCGGGTACAGGTGTCCTTTTGTACCCACATT
>PVHY01006949.1:0-70685 GCA_004024945.1 Uropsilus gracilis | reverse complement strand
ACCGAACTTGTCTCGCAGCTCTTCCCGCGCCCCCGCCGCGGCCAACGACCCGCCTTCCGGGATCTCCGCCCCCGCCCGGACCTCACCTCCCGGCCCAGGTTGGGATGAGAGGGAAGTGTCAGGTTACAAGAGTCTTTCGAGCTCTTTTAGAACCTTCCTGGAGTCACTGGAAGTGGAGGCACGTCCAGCCGTCCCCGGCACGTCCAGCCGTCCCCGCCTCGCCCCACCCCGCCCCACCCCACCCCACCCCACCCCAGTGCGCGCCGGAGCGCCCCTCCAGATCCCAAGGGGCTTCGATTCTCCCCAAAGGGGAGGGGGAGAGACCGCGAACAAAGGGGGCGCCCGGACTTAACCTACCCTCCAGTCTGGGGGCGGGGAGGGGCCCCGGCGTCCTCGGTGTGTCGCGACGCCGCTCGCTCACCTCCGCGCCGGCCACGTCCGGCGACAACTCCCGAGTCCCACCAGAGTCGCGACGACTTCCCGGCTCCGCGCTGCGGGCGCCGACTCTTCTCGCACCCCAGCCCCTGGCCCAGCCTCCGCAGTTGGGAAAAACCAACCCGGGGGCGGGGGAGGACCGGTCCTGCCGGAGGGACTTCGGCGGCCCCGCGGCCAGCCTCGACAACCCGCAGCCGAGGGGGGTTAAGAAAGTGCCCGGGGGGGTGGGTCTGGGCGGCGAGCTTTCTCCTGCTGGGGATGAACGAGGAATTTGCCGGAAAAGGCGAGGGAATCCCTTTCTCTCCCCTCTTCCCCGGCATCCTTTGGTGGTTCCTCATTTTGCATACTTTATTTACCTTGGACAGAAGCAAAACCGCTGGTGAATCTCGTGGAATTTAGCCTGAATCGGGCACCTATGGCACTAATGAGATAGATTTAGGCGTGACAGAGCGTGCAAAGCAGCACCATAAAGAAAGGAGCTGAAAATGTACAGCAGCAGCAAAATGCCCAGCTGGCTGCAAGGGAGCCTGAGAAAGTCATTTCTCCAAAGTGATACCTTCAATTGCCAACTTCAGATCTAGGTGTCATACACGCGTCCGCACCCGACCCGCCCCCGCACTTCGAGAATGGCCGGCGGAACTTGTGAATGAGACAGCCAACTTTAAATGAGTGGAGGGGATCAAATGAGTGGAGGGAAGATTCCTTTTTGATGTACTAGTTGTTCTCCCAAAATTAAAAGCAGAGCAAAGAAAATGGCAGCCAAAGTAGTCTAGAAACAAAAGGCAAATAGCAACGACGTGAGTCACCCTGAAAGCGAATCAGCTCTCCCCACCAGATGTTGCAGGGATCTGTGAGCGCCAAATCACTTAAATCCGGAGAGTTCAAGGGTGTGGGGTTCTGGGGGGAAGGGAGGCTACCCTCATGGGGAACTGATGCTTAAATTTGATACTGAAATCTATCACCCCAAGACCTCCTGCCACCCGCAAGTCCCGCCGCTTCCCCTCCCCCAGTCTATAGGTGAAGGTAGAGTATAAAGATGTGGGAAAAGGGAACACTTAAATAATTGATAACAGGGAGAATCTTTCCAATGGAAGAGTTTTGGGGGCCTGAAAGTTCTATAGTTGCTCCCTCAAGAGCAACTATATCCTAAATTTCGCTTATCCCAGTCAAATCATTTCCCTGAAAGCAACAAGAATGCTTTTCATTTTATAGGAAAAAAAAAATGCCAGTTATAGAAAATGCAATTGGGAACATTAAGATTTTGGTGATATAAGATGTTGAAATAAGGGATGTTGGAAATTTGTGCCTGAGTGTCTGTAGTATGAAGAAAGGCCTCTCTCTCAAGTAAATTGCAGATTGATTACTTTTGTGGAAAATGATAGTTCGCAGAGCCAACAGCAAAAACTACCCTAGATAAGACCTGAAGGGACTGGAGACTGCAGGGTTTTGTACAAAGTTCCATTAATTTACATCTTCACCATGCTTATTAAAATTCATTTTTCTTATTTTTGACTGTTCTGCAATATGAATGTGAAACACTTTGACAAAGAAATCTCAAAAGCTCCAGTCATGTAACCATGTATCTTGATCGTGGTGGTTACAGAAATCTATAGATGAGTTAAAATTCATAGAAGTTAGTGCACCAAAAAGAGTCAAATTTTACTGTTTGATAATTTTTTAAATAAATTTCAACTATTGATAAGAAGCATTGACTCTATTTGGCACCATTGTGCTGATATTTGGAAAGACATAAACTTTCCAGCTATATACTTTATTCTTTACATCAGTAGTTAGGTCTTCTCCAGTTTTACAGACAAGAAACTTGAGGCCAAAATAAATTATATAATTTGCTGAAATGAGTGGTGGAGGTGGGTCAGGCCCAGATATAACTGACCCTCATAGATTCCACCTTTAAGAAAGGTTAAGGGTTTTCTTGTGTGTGTGTTTTGTTTTGTTTTTTGTTGTTGCTATTTGTTTTTCAGTCTTACTCTGCTTCACTTAGGCAGAAGCAACCCTTCATTCTTGATTCTCTTTCCCCTTCTCTACTCCCGATTTTCTTGCTACTAGCAGTTAATAGTCATATTGAAGTCATACTGAATATTTCTTGCCATGACCATTTCTAGTTCCACCACATATTTACTGTGTGACTTCTATATTCTTCCGTTTCTTAATCAGTAGAACCACTAATAAAAGAGTGAAGTATTTCCATGTGAGTTGAGATAAAATACATATCATACTTTAAAAATTGCCAGTTATTTTTGTGCCCTTCTTAGTTACTCTCCCTCTTGCCATGTATTATGCGCTCAGTGTATCCCTGTACTATGTCAGTTGATAGGAGTATAAGAAAGAAATTTCAATTGTCTCCTTAAAGAATTACTAGATTTAGCAAATATAAAAGTTGATAAAATACAATACACTCAAATAGGAGTTTTAGAGAAGCAAAGGATATTTTTTGTTGTATGTCAGTGCATGTTTATACAAAAAATAGTTGCTTGAAATTCTAATTTAACTGTACAAACTGTGTTTGATTTAGCAGCAAAGGAAACTGGTGGAAGAAACAGACATAAAAACAAAAGCTTTCAATGCAGAACATTGAGTGCCCTTAATGTGTGTATCTTTCCAACCTCCTCTCTCTTTGTATATGTTTTACTGGTGCTTCGGCTATTTTTATATGAATGGGATCATAAAATATGTATGATTCATATTTTTTCTTATTTTAAGACAACCGTATATCATTCTGTGTCCATACACATAGATATTCCTTCTGCTTTAAAGGCCTCAAAATAATCCATACTGTGGACTGTCAGATCACATTCTTTAACTGCCCTGTTGAAAGACATTCAGATCAGTAACTACTTTTTAAGAGAAGTTTCCTTCAAGTGAGAAAAGCATACTAACATCAGTTCTATTTTGATTGTCTTAAGAATTTAATTATCCTAAATTATCATACTTGCTTTACTCCTGACAGCTTGAAATTTTTTCGTGTGAGATGCTATTTACATGCTCTAAAGCAGGACAGAGGATTTCAGAACACATTTTTCTTCATTTATTCTTCCACTTCAAAATGAAATAAAAGAAGGATCTGAATGTCCTATTGGACAAGAATCAATTTAGTGTATTTCAATAGTGATACATTCCAGGAAAATGTCTCTGCACTGCCATTTATTTAGTAGATTGTTTCAACAGGAACAACTTTTCTTCTAATGACCCAAAGAAAAGTCATTAGTAAATTATTGAACTTTGCTGCTAAATCCTGAGAAGATTATGTCACATTAAAAAAAAAAAAAGTAGGTGATTATGATCACTCTCATAGCAACTAGCAGGGAGAAACTATGTGATCTAGCATAGACAAACATCATTATTTAAGACTAGTAAATTTTGGTCCCTGCAAAATTAGCAGAGGTCTCTGAAAAATCATCTAACCTGAGAAATATCTAAAATGAACTCAAGTATTGGTCTACACCAAGAATATATGTTGTAAATTCATGATGAACCAACACTGAAAACTTAGGGGTGGAGGGTGCGGACTTTGGAAAAAAATGTATAAACGTAGATTTAACTGTACATATATACATGGGAAATGATTTCTAAATCATTGTTAGTATTTCAGTTAATGTCTAAAAAAAGAACACATCTCTTGAGCTGATTTCAAATCATTTTTGAGAGAAATAGGCTTATCTAAACTATACAACTAAATTAAGTGAAATAAAAACTAAGTAGTGGGTCAAAGGAAATATTTGTCTCATGAATGAGTACAATGGGTGTTGGAGTTAAAATAAAAAGTAAAAATGACATTTCAAAAAAGTTAAATATAACAAAGACATTTCAAAATTGACTGTGGATTAAATACTACAGATGACAACCTAAGCAGTTATAAATTGGCAATATTGAACTAGTAAGAAATGTGAGTCTTCATGCATAAGAAAGTATTGAAAAGTAAATAAAAGCAATTATATGGTGATCCATAGAAAGTTCCAGATACTGTGAATCAACTTTGATTCAGTAAACACCTTTTAAACCCTTATCATATTCTGTCCACCAATTTGATATACTTGAACAATAAAGGAAGATAAGAATTTCTGCTGTCAAACAATAGTCTAGTGACTGAGACAGACTGTTTGACAGTTATAAACATATGGTAAGTGCAAGGGTCAGAGATAGACTGGAGAAAATTTTATTGGGGAAGAAGTTGAATTTTTGAATTAGAAAAGAACTTGCCAGACAAAAGATCTGTTGAGAAGATTTAAAGAACTTGCTAAATTCTAGAGATTATATGGAAAAGGATAGCACACACTAGATGAAAAGGTGTAGGAGTATTTCTGATATATGGTAGAATCAGATTAATGGACTCCATTCTAAAAGAACTGACATCATTCTATTGTTACGAAGCCACTGAAATTTTCAGCAAGGAAATGATATGATCAAATGTGCATTTAAAAAAGTTGTAATTAAATCATATTTGCTATCCATTTGAAATATATAGGCAGTGAAGATCAAGGACAGTGAAAGAAACTGGAAGGTCCAAACAGTAGATGGATGATGAAACTGAAGCAGTGGTGAGAGACTGGAGAGGCAAAAACAAACTATTCAGTAGAGATCAGTGGTTCTCAGCAGGGTAGCACTGACCCTAGTAAGTGAGCATTTTGGAGATTTGTGGGATCACAAATGACATTCACTGGGTAGAGTTCAGGGATATTAGACTTTCCATGACTAGACAGTACGATCATACAGTGAAAACTTATTCTGCTTCTCACCAGACTTTCAGTTTCCATCTTTCAACTTTCAACTTCCATCTCTGCATTCTAGTAGATAAAAATACCTTGTTATAATCCTTTCAACCAAGGAACAACTCCATGTTACATTCCATTTAAGCTGTAAAGGCTTATAGCACATTTTAATATATACTGAATTTTCAGGAATGCTGCTATCATGCTCACTGAAGAAAGAATATATACTTGGAACTTCATAAAAATTTAATCTGTAATAGCTATGTCACTTCTGTTGTTTGATTTACCATTATAACTCGGTGGCATCAGTTTGCATTTGTAGTTACTGTATTTACGGTGATTCTTATTTCAAAATAGCTAATATAACAAAAATGTTTTCAACAATTGTTTGAATATTGTTTTTATTTATCTTAAATTTTAATCTATTTATAAGTAGGTGGAAGTATATCACCACTACATTAGCTAAACCTTGTTAGGCTTTCTTTATTGTTATACCAAGATATTTATGTTATATATTAATTAGCACTTGATTACTTTCCTTTATTTCTCTGTCATATTATAGCTTATATGATATATATTTTAAGATTTGTGTGTAATGGTATGTTTTATATAAAGAAGAGATTTTCTAGAATGTTTGTTTTAAAAATTTTTTTAGAAGTTTGAAAACAACCTATACAAATATATTTAAGAAGTACAATCTACAAATGTTGCTTATTCAATATAGTGAGAAAACATTTATAATTCTAAAATATTACATTATATATAACTTCTTTGTTTGAAATGATAGTCAAGCTAAATTCAAATAATTCTAAATCAGAGTCAAACCTTACTGTAAAGATGCTAGAAAATACCCAGAGTAAAGGATATAACAGTGAACTTACTTGCTTAAAAACTGCCTTGTTTGAGTGAACATACTGCTTTTTAAAGAGAAAATGGTGATAACTATTTAAAAGAACAATGTGATCTAATACCCTTCTTCTAATATTAATTAACTCACACACTTTGAAGGTGACATTGAAGATTTTCCATTTCTCTAGTCCTTGCTTAAACTGGGTTCAAACCAAAACTGGAAATCAACCAGGAAATGGGAGTAGTAGCAATTGTAGTCTTCATCCAAATTCAATTAATTTCAATTAAATTTAATACAGTTCAATAAATGTTTACTAATGTGCTTTTCTTGGTGGTACTCACTTTGTTTTCCAAACAGAGTCACTTCCAAAGCCAGAAGTTTCCTTCAGTTTTTTCTAATGCTGGCATATTGACAGGCAACCTATTGCATATCCATGGCAGAGATTCAATACGTAAACTTGGGCCAAAACTTGCATACATGATCCCAGCTGTCCTAAATTATTGTATAATTATTATATAGTGAGTTAAACTAGATAGGTAAGTTGCTTTCTAGCACTGCTTGAAATATTCATAACCAATGAGTCTGTATTTACTACATTTAATTTAGATCTCCCTAGTAATAGCCAGGAAAACAGGACTAAAGATAATACAGATTTTGGAAGAGAAATTTATCACATTACCTCAGCAGTGAAAACAGATGAATTTTAAAGAGTTTAATTGGGGAGACAAAGTCAAACCTAAACAGTGTGGGTGGTGGCAGAATTAAGGACTTAGGTACAGAGTGCACGCCAGGTGATGCCTATGTTGAACATGAATGAAAGCCAGCTATGGCAGGGACTTTAACCCAAGAAATATTATGTGGTGATATCTGCAATAGGATGATATTCAAAATATTTCAAAATAGCATTGATTAGGCAGTGGTCCATTTGTATTCAATAATCAAGGCACCACCAGCAAATAACCAGTTAGGCTGTGTTGGCACAAGCTGCCTAAATACAAGCAGACATATAAGAACCTTGTATGTAGGAAGCTTGTGTTCCTATATAGCTTTCTGCTAATTCAGCAACCACCCTTCACAGTGCAGTCAATCACTGGAAAAGTCCTTCCTTAACTTCCAAACTCTACCATCAAGAATTAGAAGCTTCCCTTTAAAATAAGAAAATTGTCGGTCACAGTGGTGTATGGCTTTAATCCCAAGCCTAGGATGGGAGGCTGAGACTGGGAATTGCTTGAGTCTGCAGGTTCGAGACCTAGTCTCAAAAAACAGCTGGGCATGGTGGTGTGCGCCTGTAATCCCAGCTACCTGGGGGGCTGAGGCAGGGGATCACGTGAGTCTGGGGTACCCCAGGCAACGAGAATCTGTGGGGGTTCCCCAGGCAACATAGTGAGACCTGGCCTCTAACTAACTAACTAAATAAATAAGAAAATAAACAGTAGCTATGAATTCCTTATGTATTAAACATGTTTTGTAATGTACGAGTATTTCTGGCCACTATACTGAAAAGACAGTGATTAAGACCAAGGAGTGTCCTATTTTCATGGAAACATTGTCTCCACTATTTCATAAAGTCATTTCACTCAAGTTTGGAAATCTGTTTTCTTTTTTATTTGTTTTCTAATTTTTTTCTTTTTAATTAAAATATTATGTTGTTAAATATATAAAATGCATCAACAACAGAATAGTGTAATAACAATCTTCTACTCAACCTTACAATTCCTCAGTTTCTTTTTCAGTTTTCTTTTGCATGTAATTAAAGTCTGCAATTTGTTTTTATTATTATACCCTTGAAGTATCATTATAATCATGAAAATAAGTATATTCTTTTCAAAAGTTGCCTCATACCCTTTGTAATTTCTCCATCTACATGTGACCCCACCCTACCCCAGCCCCAGGTCATCACTGATTTGATTTGTCACTACAAATTTGTTTGAATTTCTAGAACTTTCTATAAATGTAGTCATACAGTATGTGCTCTTTATTTGACCTGATTCCCAAAAATTTCCAACAGAAATAGTTGGGTAGCAGATAGGAAGTTTCCATTTTTTAAATCAGAACCAAACATAAACTCCACCCAAATTGTCATAAGCATGTCCCTTTCATCCCTCTCTGTTTGGTCCAGCAAGCCCAACACTGTGTCAAAGTCCTGATTCTTATCATGAATGATGGGAAAAGGTAATGTTTCTCTACAGACTTCCTCCCCATTTAAAGTACTGATAACCTTGCCCTGAAAAGATGTATTCATAGGGAAATTATTTAAAATTCCTCGTAGTAAATTCTGTGCCTACTCTTTACCTCTGTCAAATTCTGGGGTGCACACTGATCCAAAGAGGAGGTAGAATGCCCAACGTGTCTCCCGGATATTCATGAAAACAGAAACAGCCAACTGCAGTACTGACCTCATTGCCAGCAGTCTTATGCCCATAAATTCCTCTAGGCACCATTGTAACCATGTAGGCAGGTGCACAGGCCTAGCCCTGCAACACCATCTGGATGGGCATGATGGGAAAAGTCAAAAGCAGCTCTAGCAGGGAGGTTTATTATTATTTCTTTAAGTCTACCTATTATTTCTTTAAGTCTACCTTAAAGAAAAAGAAATACTTTAAATAGGGAAGCTTAATTTGTACCTCAAAGAATGAGAAAAAATTGATAAGAGGGAGAATACAACAAAGTTGACAAGAGGGAGAGTATAACAAAGAATAGAGCAGAAATAAATGAACCAGAGATTAGAAAAATAATAGAAAATGCTAATGAAATAAGCTTTTTAAAAAATAAACAAAATTTATGAATCTAGTTAGACCAGTTAGGAAAAAACAAAGACTAAAAAGAAAAAAAAAATCAGAAATGAAAGTGGAAACCTTGCCAATGATGGCACAGCAATATAAAGGGTGATAAAAGAACACTATGAGCAAATACACACTAATAAATAGTATAACCTAGAAGAAATATGTAAATTCCTACAAATATGCAACCTACCAAAACTTAATCTTGAAGGATAAGGAAGTCTGAATACATCTGTCACTAGCAAAAAGATTGAATTAGTAATAAAATTTTTAAGCTAAGAAGCATCAGCTGCCCTGATGAATTATACCAAATATCCAGAATTTATGCCAGTTCTTCTTAAATGTTTAAAGAATTAAAACATTACTTTGTCAGGCCAGTAGGACACTGATACAAAAATCAGACAAGAACAATATAAGGAAAGAAAATTACAGACCAATATCCTTGATAAACATTGATGAACTATATAAACAAACTGAAGTCAATAACATATTTAAAGGATCATTAGTCTGGTCTAGCTTGATATATCTCCAGCATGCAAGGCTGGGTCAACATACACAAATCGAAAAAATATGCTTAAACTACATAAACAAATGAGAGATAAAAATCACTATTGTTTCAATAAATGCAGAAAATATTTTAACAAAATTTAACACCTTTCATGATAAAACTACCAGCCTATTAGATAGAAGATCGTGCCTCTACATATTAAAGGTCATGTATAAAAAGACAGGTAACAGTAAAAAGCTAAAGGGTTTTCCTTTAAGAACTGCAACAAGACAAAGATACGCACTCTATCCATGACATTTGCCATATTATAGTCAGAGCAATGAGACAAGACTCAGAGAGCTGTAATAATCAAAAAAAGGAAAAATGTCTTTACGGACCACATGATGTTACATATTGAAAACAATAAAAACTATCAAAAAAGCTCAAATAAACAAATTCACAAGTTGCACCATACAAAACCAACACAAACATCAGTTGAGCTTCTATCTAGTAATAGGCTACCTAAAAAAACAAAACATGAAGAAAATGGTCCATTTCTCATGGCATAAAATAAAATTCAGTACATAGCAGCAGTACTCTAGCACTGCCCTGGGAGCTGCCCAGCCTGGCTTCCAGCTGCTGCAGTACAGCGGCAGCAGCACCACCTGTGACCACCTCCAGTTGCCACAGATTAGTTGCACCCGTCCGCCGCTGACCTGTGCTACTGGTGCCAGGCTCCCTTCAGAGCGACAACTCGACTACTCGATCCTGCATTAAAAGCGTTTGGTTTGGACTACTGGACACTGTGGACGCTCTCTGGGGTAGGACAGTCAGCCATTGGTGTCCCGTTTTTCCTTTCTCCCCAATCTCCCATTTGCTAATAAACCCCTTTGTTGTTCCACCCTGAGATGGAGCTGTCTTGCAACTGTGAGCACACGGGTGAGAACCCACAGACAGTGACTATCTCCCCTTCTCTGCTCTGTTTCATTCCTAATTGTTGAAGCATGAAATGCTATTTCTTATAACTCTCAACTTGGCTGAATTTGATTTTCTATTAACATTTCTATTGTAAACTTCCATGTGTATAATCTCATTATATATTGATTTTCAGTTAAGAAACTGAAGTTGGCAGCTCTCCTGACTGCCTGCGACTATGCAGGTGTTTCTTTTCACAAACCTTTTCTCTGTGTAAAGCAACAGCAGCTCTCCTGCCTGCCTGCAACTATACAAATACCTCTCTTTTTCTCTTTTTCCTAATAAACCTTTCCCTTTAAAGTGTTAAAACAAAAACGCAAACAAAAGTCACCTAATACAGACAATCCTATTTATTATCCTTTATTGAGAAAATAGTCTCAACTCAAGAAAAGTACAGCGTATTGTCAGTACACAATTTTTGTTTTCAGTGTTTGCTTTGTATTCCTACAAGTTTATTACTTAAAAGCAGACCAGAAGAAAAAACTTTTTTTATAATTAAGAATTAGAGTATTCCTTTTTATTCCTAGGTGTCCAGGGCCAATGTGGAACCTAGTGTAGTTGCACTGTTTTAAAAAGCTATCTTGAATCTCTGGCTTTTGTAAGTGTATATCACTAACTTCTAATTCATTGGGCTCACAAGTAGACTTTCTTTAAGGAAATTGCCAGTACTTGCAATTTGGGCTAGACTTTACTGTTATCACAAGAAATAATAAATTGTTTGGTCCAGAAATAATTTCTTTCAGAATTTTCATCACCATTGGTGTTTTTCTTGTGAATCTGTAATTGGAAAATGCCAGGGTTGGGTTGCTTGTTGCTGCCAGAAGACAACTGACTAAAGACAGGAATTGAATCTACAATGCACAGTTGATTGTCATAGTGCTAGTCATCTGAGAGTACATATTTTACTTCAATAGCCCATTCTGACATCTCATCTTGAACTGTGAGTTAAACAAAGGTAGTTCATCATAAATGAAGCCCATCACAGCAGCTCATCACAGTTATTAGTAACTGTCTCCTGGTCTTTGTCAGGTTTAGGTTCCAGAGCTTGTGGTGGCATCTTGGTCATCTTGACCCAGGTACTATAACAGGGTTGTTATCCAGGGAAAGGGGAGGTTCCAGGTTCCTGGCCCTACCCAAGGAGAGGTAGAACTGAGCAGGGAGGAGGAGAAACTGGAAAGGAGACTGGAAGAAGGAAGGAGGAAAGCAAGAAGAACTGGAAAAGGCCCATGGAGCAGAAAAACATATGAAAATACTGTGCTTGTTTCTTGACCTTGGACTGGTAACAGGGACTTGGGGGACAGGGAAGGAGACACTTGAAACAGACATAAGAGAAAGCCTGTGGGGAGGATAAAAATGGCCATCTTTATCCTTTTTGTTTGAGACCAGGTCTTGCTATTTTTGCCCATGGAACCACAGGCTCCCATTGCCTGGAGTACCACAGACTCAAGCAACCCCCAGACTCAGCTTCCCAGGTCGTTGGGATTACAGGCATGCACCACTATGCCAAGATATTTTATTTAGGACTAGGTCTTGCTGTGTTACCCCGAGCGGGACTCGAACCGCGATCCCTAGTCCCAGCCGCTTCATAGGCTAAAGCTTACAGGCACGAGCCATTCTTGATTATGATTTTGTTCCTTTTGTCTCAGACTTTCCCTGGCCCCTTTTGCTACTTTCCGATGGGTTCCCACTGACTAGCTTTGGGGTCTCAGCAATCCTGTTTTGTGCCAATCCTGTTTGGCTGACATATACTCACAAAAGGATGAGTAAATTGGGTGTTTTATGTGAAAGCTATTTTACCTATTCTTTCTCTTCTCTTTATTGCACACTAGTTGTATTCAAGTTCCTTTCCAATACAGGTCTTACACACTAGAGCAGGATTTGTCTTGATAAAGTGGATGGCAGACCTATTTAGAGCAGGCAGGTTTGGGGGATAAGGGGGCCCCTCACTCTGCCCTGTAATAATACACTCTGTTTTTCTGATGTCATCAGTGTCCAGCACTCTCTGATGGCATCACTGGAGCAAGACTCTCAGCTCAAAATAAGAGTGCTAATTCAAAGAAAATAGATTATTAATCACAATGTGTTAGCATGGAGCCTCTGCTCTGTGTGTACAGATTCTTATACCAGGTATGGTACCCTCCCTTTCTCCCTAGCCCCTTTTAGAGCCTACCTCTTTCCTCCTTGTTTTATGGTGACCTATGTGCAATGCTCATCTCCTGTACTTGATTGCATGTAAGAGTTTTACTCACCTTTCTGTAAGCCATATCAGTTTTTCTAGGGATTTAGTCTATAGGCAGTATCTAGTCAACGTTCTTTGAATATTAAATTGTTAATTTGTCTAAATTCAAGTGTAGAATTATGATGCCAAAGATATATTTAGAGAAAACTTTGATTTCAGCATGATTATGTGCAACAGTAATACAATAACGAACTTGCTGTACAGACCAATTTAGCAGCAGATATCATTGTCCTCCTCTAGTTCATTTTCTTGAATCGGCAGCAATTCATTGAAGTACTTCCTGTTAGAAGGCTCTTTGATGTTTTAGCACCCTCCATGGGCCTCCACAGCTTCCTGATACTTGTCTTTGGAGAATATGCAAATACACTGCTGGCAGAAACCCACAATGTTACACTGGAGACAACACCAGGCATGTCTTTGTGGAACTGAGGCAGCTTTTGTCAGAGCACATATTTCAGCAGCCTGGGGACCTGGCGCTGGTCGCCTGCTCTAAGGAACCATTAGAACTACAGGCTCCTTGGATGTATGAGATGATCTTCAAGAAAATATTAGAATTTCTATTTATAGATTCTGCCTGAAATTATGAGAAAAAATAATACCATATTATTAGCATTTGATACATAGATTGTCAAAATATATTCCTCAATATATTCTCACAAAAAGGATGGAAAAGATAGATACTGGTACTGTTTTCTTTGTTTGCCTCAGATAATCAGGGTTAATTGACCTTGATTCTAATCCTAACCATCATTAGGTGCAGCACTGAAGTAACCATGCCTCATACTTGCTGGATCTACCTATGTTCATTGTAGTGACATGAACAAGTTGCAACATGGTAAAAGTTCCCACCTTTAATACCAGCATCTCTCTTCTCCTGATCCTCCAGCACCATGGGAGTCTTCTACCAAAAGCTAGTCCACCCAGAAATGAACACGAACCAATAGGAAATGAAAGCTGGACAGGTTCCTCAGTGACCCATTATCCAGCAAAGGATGAGAGTGAGGTAAATTGTACCTGGCTTCTCAGAAGTTTGCTGTTAGTGGCTGGGGCCACAGCAGTCATACACTTGTTAACATGTCCTGCATTTCTCTCCACATGTCCTCTACTTGTGCTTCCTTGTGACACTTCCCATGGTAATAATCTACACACAGCCCTTCTCTTCTCAGGGGCTGCTATTGACGTAAAGAAAAAAATAGGTCATGTGGATTTATGTGCTATATTATCAATGTAAATAATACACACATAATAGATATTTTTAAAAAGATTTCTGCAACGAAACTTCATATTGAAAATATTATAGATTCACAAGAATAAGTGAAAAAGAAACTGATATTGCTGATACTTCTCTGAATCCAAGAAAGAGTTCTTTGTCAGTCAAACTGCAACATCATGTAAAGAACATCTACTCATATCTAACAAGAAGTAGGGGAAGAAATCAAAATTGTCAAGCAAGGTCTATTTGAAATAGGCATTTACAGCTACTCAAATGACAAAGCTCACTTTGTTGTGTAAAATACTAATGATACCATGATAAATCACGAATGACAAGATGAATGTATTGTTGTTTACCTTTATTTACTTTTCTGATTTTGTGTTTTATAACATACTTAGTAGTAAAGTGATACACATACAACTTTGTGGACTTATAAATAATTTATAAATTTATTGTGTAGTACTTTCCTAAATGAGGGCACTTGCTAAGATTTCTTTACTAAAGAGCCCAAGATCAGAAGACCACAGTGAGAAGATTATTAGACATTGTAACTATCTAACTAGCAGAAGTTACCATGTTAAATCTGTATTTATAAATGAGAAAAGTGACTTTTAGTTTAAGGGACACTTTCTAGGAACACACTTTCAATTGATGGTTAAATACATTTAAAATGAAGCTCTTCTGATACACAGTTCAAAAATCTTTCTATTCTCAAAAAATATAAGATATCTTATAGCTTATAAAAGTGACCTTACCTTGGTTTGGAAAACACACATTCTCATCTGTCATCTCTGTCCCTTATGCATGACCCACCTTGAGCCTCAATACTTTTATATTTCTTACCCTTTTATGTTTGTTACCTTTATATTTCTTACCCTTTTATGTTTGTTACCAATATCCATTCTTCCATGTGGACCTCTCTTTTATCTTCAGTCTTTAGGTCTGGACTGCCTACTTACCTTTCCAAAATGGCAATTCCATGTCATGTTTTGTCTTGTCTTATAGCTTTGCTTTTCCAACTCAATGCTAACTGTGATATAATGTGACAAGATAATTCTAAGAGGTCCAAATCCTGGCCTCAGTGTTTAATTTTGCTTTGAGATTTAAGAGCCAAGAGAGTTGTTGGCATTTCATGTGTTGTTGGTCAGTGGACCCTATTCTAATTTCCAGTTTTCTTTCAAGCTCTGAATTAGTTTTGATTCTGAATTGTTCTAAGATTAGGTGAAGGGTTGAAGCTACAAATATGAGTTAATTTCCAAATCTCTATCTATAAGCTGTGAGATTGGTAACCATTATATTTTTATAGTTGTAATAGAAAAAATAATTAGATCATTAGTATAATGCAGAGAAATAGAGAAGAAAACTACAGAAATGCAGTCATTAAAGGCATGCATTTAAGGAGAAATTGTGGTATAATTCTTATAAGTAATATATAATATATCTTATTTCTATAAAGTTTTGCCATGTATTAGCTATATAAATTTTTGTGTCATTTCACTTTTCTATTTCCATCTTCTCATCTGTAAAATTAACTAATAATTGTTTTTTCTTCAAAAGAAATCTATGAAGATTAAATAAAGTAATATAACAAAAGCAGTTAAGATGTCTCTGTGCTATTTAAGTATTAGATAGTCACCTTCATGAAATGTAAGTGATGGGTAGATACTTATCTATTTACTCTTAAAATTTTTCTAATGGTCTATTTCTGTATACAAAATTGGGCAAGGTATTGCAGGGAATATAATAAGGTATAATACACAATGCTTGACCTCAAAAGGGGTAACATAGGATGGGGGGGGGGCTTAGTTAAAGCACTAGAAATAATAATGGAGATGAATGTTCAAAAATTTAAATTTACCATTTTGAATACACAGGATACAGCAGCTAATTGAATATGGGAGTAAAAGATGTTAAAAAAAAACTTTATCCTCATCCTTCAGCCTATATGTTTAAATAGCTTTGTTTTAGAATCAAGTAGAAAATCAAAAGGAGGAACAGACTGTGAATGAAAGATAATGAGCTTGATTTGGATATTTCTTGTTTGTGGTGCCTATAAGTAGAGAGAAACCTGGAGCTCATGAGGAAGGGATGCTAGAATTAGGACTGAGGTGAGAGTTAAGGACATAGGAGTCACTGAGTTTACCCAGAGAGGACATCTAAAGGAAGAAGAAATTTCGGAGTAGTTCAGTATCTAAGAAAACAGGATAAACCAGTATATTAGAAAAGAATAGTTTGAGGTGCAAATGTAGAAACATGGTATAATAGTGTGGAAGTGAAGGATAGAAAAATGTCCAAGACTCAACAATGGCAAGAGGACAGAATAAGATGCATGTTGAAAATAAACATTTAGAGATTCTACTTGGACAATAATAAATGGTTAATATGCATTGATGGAGATGATACACACTGTGGTTAGCATAAGTTACACATGTCTATGCTATGGGACTAGAGTTTCTTTTTATTTTATTATTAAATAATAAAATATTATTTATTTTGTTCTTTAGATCACAACATCTGTAAGTGGTTTTTGGGATACCTCTCTCTCCCTCCTCCCTCTGGTGCCCCTTCCATTCTCTCAAACTCCACTCTTTGTTGTTTACTAGTTGTGCTAAGTCCATTAGTCTCTTTCTTTCCTGTGGCAGTGTCCTTTCATTAGGTGAGGGACTGTGTTGTTGGAACCAGGTGAGCCTTGCTGGTAGGTTTTCGGTCTTAAGTTTGCCTTGGGTGGTCAGTCTGTATTCATTTGTGATCATCCATGTTTTCTTGCTGCAGGCCGTCTTTTCCAATCCCATCTCTGCTGCTTTGCTGCTTTACCTTATGAATCTGGTGTCAGGTTTAGGGGGTTTCGTCCCCAGGCAGTGTCGGTGAAAAAGTTTCTCTGTGAATACAGGCATCTGAAAATGGCCTTTGTGGATCATCTCTGCTTCAGTTTGCAGTTTTGATGTGGGGCCGATTACTCCATCCTTGGTCTTCCTCTCCTCTCCCGGAGTGTGGGGGAGGGGGCATTGCTCTCCTAGAAGGCATCTCAGAAATGAGGTCCCAGGTCTTCCCTGCCCGGTATACACATAGGTGCACATCGTGACAGCATGTCTCTACAGTTGTTCCTCTTGTCTCACATGCTCTGGTTCTCTCAGTTGTCCATCTGCTGTGTCCAGCTCAGGCTTGTGGCCTGGATTTTTTGCATGATTCCTCACCCGTTCTATGATGGAGTTTGTGTTGAACATATTCTTGCTCCTCTTCAACTATAGCTGGAATGAGAGCGAAATGGAGGGGGCTCTTCCCTCCCCCCCCACCTGCTCCCATGCTGGTACCTCCTTGCATGGGGGCGGGGCCCAGATGTCTGAGCCTGCACCCTTCCATGCTCCCCTTTGGCTTGGAGCAGGGGACAACATGGCTCTGCCGACCTGGGCTGCATATGGCTGCCCTGTGCAGCAGCCATCCACTGGTAGGTGGGACCACCAAAACCCCCTCCAGGGCTCACCTGGCTTAGGGGGCTTACCCAGGATACTTCACCCCCTTTGCTCCTGCTGGCACGGGAGCTCGGAGGGCTAAAAAGAGACTAGAGTTTCTATGTTGCTACCCACTCATGGTCTGACCTGCTGGACAACACAGAACAAGATTCTCTAAACCTCAGTGTTCTCATTGTATAAATAGGGCTTCCAAACATATCCATCTTACTGAATTCTTGAAATTTTTAAATGAGATAATATGTTTAAGTTGCACAGTATCTGACACATTGTTCACTCCACAAATACTAGCTGTTATTATTAATAATGACATCATTATAGTTGGTAAGGAGCACATGAGAGGTTAGACTGTGGCAGACTTCTCAAGAAGTTCACAGAAGAAGAGGAGGAGGAGGAGGAGAAGGAGAAATGGTAAATACTCACTTCAGAAGGAAAGCATGTTCAAAAATGGAATTTTTGAATTCCAAGATAGAGAGCTTGACCATATCTTTAGACAGAGGACAAAGAAGAGTTGGTAACTGAATAAAATAATACTACCATAAGACATGAGAAGTTCTTTATTTGAGAAAATTATCTCAAAAGAGATAAACTTCACAGATAATGTGACAAGTCCACTGCATCAATAGCAGAGAGAAATATTTGAATTGAAACATCCATGGATGAATCTAATTTATGAAACACCTACAATTCGCTGGGTATTCTCAAACAATGTAAGTGTTTTGTCTACAGAGTGCTTTCAATTTATAGTTTTTCACTGCTTCTGCAACGAATGTATCTTCCTGATGTGACTAAAACTCCAGGAAGGTTTACTTTAGATGGAACACAAATCTTTGCAACAATTTTTCTATTCATGAGAATTGGAAAGATGGGGAGGGGGGTAATGAGGGAGAGAGAGCAAAAGGAAGAGCTAGAGGAACTTGGTAGTCAATGCTCCAAGCAGATCTCAGGCTGTAGAATATGACGTTACTTTGTTGACCTTAAAATATGCAGCAAAAAAGATAAATAGATCCGTTCAAAAGAGATCAGTAACCTTCACCATGGTCATGGAAAATGGACACAGAGGATTAAGTACTGTCATGGCAATAAGTAGCTTTGTTCAAAAAAATAGGCTCTTCTAACATAGTGTGTATGAGAAGTGTGATGTACCATTTTGACTGCCAGGTATCATTTTGAGCTTTGCCAGAACCATCTTTACACTCGTCATGCTAAAAGTTTGGGAAAGCTTAATAGCTACCTCTTCAAGACTTTGCCTAGAGTTGACCTTGCAGGCAAGCAGATAATGTTTTTAGCTCAATTCTCTAGATGGCTCAAATCCCAGGACTTCTTCTATCTAAAGAAGCTCAGATTCCTTTGCCAGTAGAGTGAAGGGGGAAATGTACCTCTTCAGATTTCCTCTCTCAAGGTGGCAGTAATAGCTCACAGCTCACTGTTTTCACTTTCTTCTTCACCATCTATTGTTAGCAGGGGAAGAGTCTAATAGAACAATTCATGCTGAGTTGCTGATGACTGATAATGGTTTATTATGATAACCCTTCAGGCTATTTACATTTGAGTAAGAAGAAGCCTTGACTCTGAAGGTAAAATTTTAAGTACTTTGGAATGCTCTAGGGAAGATGTGTGAAGACTTAGGACTCTTCCTAGCACTTCACCAATTATATCATATAAACAACATCCTACTCTTAGCTTTGACAATTCTTGGCAGGCAGCAGGACTGAGGATACTAAGAATAATAACCATGTGACCAGGGTCTCAATTCTAAACTCTGCCTGGAAAGAAGTCTTTATGACCCAGGAAGACATGGGGAAATTACATCCTTCCTTTAGCTCTTCTTATGGGTAAACTATGTCCTTTTTTCCTCTAATCAATTGGTTTCAAAATGTCCCTAACAGTTATTCAAATCTAAGAAAAGAAAAAGAATATGAGGCAGCAGCTCTCCTGCCCATCTGTGATTATGAGAGGGCTTCTCTTGGCTATTTCCCTTTGCAAAGTAGCAGCAACAGCAGTTCTCTCTGCCTGCAAGTGTTCTTAACTCCTCACTCCCTTTTTTATAATAAACCTGCCCTTTTAGCTATATATAAAAAAGATAAAGAATATGTACTGTATAAAAGTAAATCCTAAGGCCACCTTCAGGAAATAAAGAATCTTCATTGATGAAACTTTCATATAAAAATCACTGAATATATCAGAGCAACATTTGTAGAAAAGACATGCATACCAACTGGTGTGAGCAAATGAAGGAGACAGCCAGAAATTACTAAATCCATGAAAAAAAAAGTAAATATATATATATATATATATACACAACCCAGTGTAATTATGAGTGCATGTGTTTGTGTGTGTGTGTGTGTGTGTGTGTGTGTGTGTGTGTGTGTATGTGTGTGTGGACAGAATGTGAATGAAGGGCATAATAAAAGAACCAACTTTGCTTTAAGGCAAAGACAGTAGCAATCAGTCTTATTTGTAGGGAGATCATTTTCACAACATTTTTTAAATTTGATCTTTACATCCACCCTAAGATTTTAATTATTAAAACACTAATGTTTTAGATGCAGTAGAGATTCAGAGAAGAGACTAGTCTAAAAGGTCAGGTAGCAGGTGGACATTTAGAGGGAACAGCAGCAAGAACAAAGTCCTACCTTTAGCATCTATGTAAGCAAAGCTTTATACCCTCTAGAAATTTATGGTTATTCAAGTCACAATGATTTCTCACCTGTTCTATATAAAACACCTTTTTTCAATTATGTATTCACCACTTCTTCATGTTTAACCCAGGGTAATCTTACACATGTGAAATGACACATATATAAGGTAATTGATTTATGCATTATTTTAATGGCAAATATTTGAAAACAACTTACATTTTTATCTACAGAAGACTGTATATTTATTTATTATGGACTGATCATAGCATAGATTATGTAACTATCAAATAGAATGAAAAATCACTGTATTCATATAGAAAGATCTATGACTGTTTGATAGGGCTACTGAAAAAGAAGTACCACAAAATGTCCTAACCAATAAAAATGTATTGTATCACACTTCTAGAAGTCTAAGATCAGGTGTTGATGTGGCTATTCTCCTCCGTAACTTGTACAGGAGAATTCTTCCTTGACAGTTGCTAACCTCTGATGACAGAAAACTTTGGCACTCCTCCATTGTAAATGCGTTTTTCCAATTCCTGCCTATTGTCTGCTGTCACATGACATTCCTTCTGCATATCTCTGCATCTTCTTAAGGGGATATCAGTCTCATTGGATTAATGGTCCAACCTATTCCAGAGTGACCTCATATAACTAATTACATCTACGATAACCTCATTTCCATAAGGTCACCTTCTGAAATACTGGGGTTATAATTTAGACATATTTTTGGTGGGTGGGGGAACACAACTCAATCTGTAACGATCTCAAAAATAAATTAGGTGAAAAAAAATAAGGTAAGGTATATAGCAGAGTATACCTCATAATAACTTTATGTAAAAGAAATAAGCATGCACATATTACAAAAATGTTTATAAATACATTAGAATATCTCCAGAAGGACTCATAAAATGCTAGTGGTTTCTAAACAAGGGAACTATATTGCTGATGAAAGCAGTGTAGGAAAATCAGATTTTTTAGTTTTTGTTTTAAAATTTTTTAATTATGTGTTAAATAGTTTTTCAAGCCCCCTTTATAACTATGCTCTAGTTTCCTTGGATCTGTTTAACATAAGTTTCTCAAATATGGGGAAAAGATGATCAGGTCTTTTCTTATAAGCTGCTCCAGCAAGACAAATTTGAGAGAACACACTCAGGTTAGTACCAGTTCAAAGTTTAAAGCAGAGGGAGAAAAACAGAACCAGAATGAGAGACTGGGCTACAACACATACAATCAGAATCTGAAGCAAAGTAAGTAGGGCAAAAAGTGAGTTTTAATTCTCCAAGAGGATTATCATGTCAGTGAGAGCATAGTGGAGGGCATGCTCATGAGTGATCAGCGAAGGTTGCAGATGTGACTTAAAGTACAATGTTTCTAAGCCTGACTATCCTAAGAATCATCTCTTCTTCATAAAAGATCTTTTCTTCATAAAGTTTCCTAATCCCTGGAGAGTCTTGTTCAATCAGTGTGAGACTCTGGCTATTAAATCTGAAGTCTAGTACATGCAGAGAAAAAATGTAGGGAAAGCTAATGAGCAGAGAGAACACTTAGTGGGTGCCTTTGGTGCCATCTCCCACTGCTGACTCTGCCTCACGATGAATCCTGCTCCCAGTGCATAAGTGAGATACTCAGTTCAGGTCTGCTTTGATGGCCTTGCTTATGCCACCCTAGTCCACTGTTATCTTTTATTCATTTCTGCTTCATACTAAAATATAATAAGTTCTCTGACACAGGATTTTATTCCCCCCTGTGTCATTGAGACCTGTAAGAAGACAATCAGCTTGGTAGTCCAGAAGCTTTCAAGAGATTTTAATTTTGAAAGATCAAAATTTAGAATGAAACTAGTAATGGGAGAAATTGAATTATCTTTTAGGACTTTCATAGATGTATATATAGGAATGTTCTTTATATTCTGTATGTTTATAGCATGTGTAATATCCTGTTAGTATACTGTTGATGAAAACAAAAACAATTTTCCAAATTCTGTTTTGATGCAACAAGCATCAAAATAGTTCCCTAACTAAACAGGGGTGGTAATAAAACAGATTGGAGAAAAACTAACAATTATTCCATTTTTAAAGATTCATAATGTATAGTAACATAGTTAAAGCTTTAAGAGGTCCTTATGTGGAAGAAAACTAGACTTGTGGAAATCATGAGGAAGTATATGCTAATATGACTATAATACTGTACACCAGAAATGTATATAATGTTATGAACCAAATTAATAAAGGAAATTCTTGATACAAAGAAACTTATTTAAGTTCATTGAACTAGGATTTATAAAATTTACTTAAATATAGCTCTTTTTCTTTTGTTTTATTTATTAAACAAAATCTTGCAAACCTGAGGTTGTAAGGAACACACTTTGGGAAACATTAATGTAAATACTTTGACATCTCATTTTGACAAGAGATTTGAGAGTAGTTTGGGAAAGGAAATATTTTCCCAGAAATGAAGTCAGCTGAGTGTATAAGATAAGACTATTTATGGGAAAATTTATTCAACAAATAGTTATCAAATACCATTTAAAAATATAAACAAGATATGAAAACTAGAAACAGGAAAAATTTAAGAGCACCTTTATAATTTCATAATTTTGTTTTTTAAATTGTGAATTTTTTCTGATTTATTCTGCTGCACAAAATATTTGCAGAGTATTATGAAAATATATCAAATTGTTAGGCCAACAAATGAGGGCTTATTGGCTCAAAAAATAGTGGTATATCAGACCATTAAGGCATTTGTTTTTTAAAATGTAGTACAACAAATGTCTGGTTTTATTTTTAATGCATTCATTTAAATAACAGTAAAATATTGGAGTAAAAGGCAAACATAAAAAAAGTCAAAGATAAGATCATGCTTCCAAATGCATTCATTTAAATAACAGTAAAATATTGGAGTAAAAGGCAAACATAAAAAAAGTCAAAGATAAGATCATGCTTCCAATCAAACATGGCAAATTGAGCCTGTTTATTTCAGTACTCTCCTAAAAGACCTCATAAGTGGCAGCAAAGAAAGTTTAAAAAAAAGTATAAACCTATTATGACAATGAATACAGTGTGGGTGATAATAGCACTAAGAGATAGCAACAAGATTTTAGACAATGGGAAGTAAATAGATGAATGGCAACAGCTTCAGCAGAAACTTGTCTGCAAAGCGAGTAGCCCCAACAAGTGCACTAGTGGAACTGTAATATGCCATTTAAGAATACTATCCCTGATGAAACTAAAATGAAGAAATTGATTGAAAGGCACTAAGTAACAGATCCCCAAGATAACCTCTTTAGCCAAAAAGTCAAGCAAACCCCTCTAGTGCCTAGGAGGCAAGATGAAGAGCCTAAATGAACCAGAGACTAATCAAGCACAATCCTCAGGCTCCCCACTTACACAGATTCCTTCCAAGGTCCTGTATCTCATTTTACTTTATAATTTTTGTCTAGAAGAACATCCCTAAATCATAAGTTTTAGGATCCACAAAACCTGTGTCCACTCAAGACATGGTAGAAAGGCTGCACTAGTACACACCACATTTACAGGAAAGGGAATGGATGAGTTTTAAATGAAAAACACCCTCTGCCACAGCTCAACCCACAAAATACTAGTAACCAGGCTGGTTTTCCCAGATGACAGAAAACTGAGAAAACTGGAAAGACTGACAATTCAAACCACAGTTTATAGAAACTGACATAAACCAAAGTTTATAGATACTGACCCATCAGATTCTCCATGTAATTCTCACCCCTCCCCAACCTCTCTACAGCAAAGTTTATTAGCTCACAAAACCTCAGAGCTTAATACCTTCATTTTAATCTTGAATAGACAGTCAAGAATCACCTGATAAGAATCCTAGAGAAAAGTCTCAAATGTAAAAGATAGAGGGAAAGTCAAGGGAATCTTCAACAACATCAAACTTTATAATTAAACATTTTGAAAAAGAAAAGAAAAAATACCAAATCCATTAAAATTATTGGTATATGAATACATAATTACACGCATATATGTGTGTATACACACATACAAACATTCAGAAAATAAGACAAAAGTATAGACTTTAAAATATCAGAGGAGGTAGGCTGAAATATAACATTGAGGAAATTTTATTAATTATAAGGAATTCAGAATAAAATATGGAAAAAGTGAAGGGAGATAATTATCCAAAAAATAGCACAAGTACATGCTGCAGCTGTGGAAAGCTGAATTTCCAAGTTGAATCTTCTAAATGCCCAGCACAATAAATAATAGTTAACAATAATAATGATGATAGTCAATGCTTAAGGGGAACTTGTTGTGTACCTGACACCTTTCTAAAAATTTTAAACTATTACAGCTCTCCCTAGGACTTTGTGCTGTGACCAGTATTATGCGTGGTTTCTAGCCAATAGAGGCACAGGAAAGGTAAATAAATTGCCCATAGTTACAGAGCTAGTTAAGTGATAGACTCAGCAGTCTGGTGCTAGATTCTGTGCTCTTAATCACCACATATTTCTGCTTCTCCAGTAAAAAAAAAAAAAAATCTGTAACAACCAAATTAGTTTCTAAATTTTAGAACCCTAAGGCTTTCAGTGGAAAAAAAAAAAAATAGGTCACATTCCAAGGACTGGAAACAAGAATGACATGAAAATTCTCAACAGTACTACTAAATACAAGGAGGTAATGGAACAATGCCTCCACATTTCTGAATAAAATTAATTTTCAGTCTAGAATTTAATATGTAAACTCATCATCAATGTTAAAGTGCAATAAAAATATTTTAAACGTGCAAATTCCCGGAGCAGGGCGGGGTGGGGAGCCGGGGATGGATTGATGGATCTGCTATCTGTGCACTCTTTATCCAGAAGTTACCAGAGACTAAATCAAGAAAGAGAAAGATGTTAGTAGCCAGGAAGACGATCTCCCAGAGGAACAAAGGGAATTCCTAGGAAGATAAAATGGATGCTCATAGCTGTCCACAGACTTTGAAAACTACTACACTAGACTGGGGCAAGAGGACAGAGGTCTCCAGAAGAAATAAAGAGAAAGAAGAGAAACTGAGAGATTAGCTCTAGTGTCTGACTATGAGAATAGACTCATAGTTCCAGCAGTATGTGAGGAAATTATTAGTTTTCAGGACAAGGAAAACTAAATAAAGGCAAAAACATAGCAATTGTTTTATTTATTTGTTTGTTTGTTTAGAGACTAGATCTCGCTATGTTGCGAGATTCCACAACATATGCATGTAGCAACATATGTAGGCCCGATCCCACGGACTCAAGTGATCCCCAGCCTCAGTCTCCTAGGTAGCTGGGATTACAGGTGCGCGCCACCACACCCAGCTGCTTTTTTTGGGATCAGGTCTCACTATGTTGCGCGGGGTAGTCTTGAATCTGCCAACTCAAGCCTTCTCGGGCCTCTTGCCTCCCAGCACTTTGACTACAGGCATGCACCACCACACCTGGCAGGACACATGGCATTGACACTCAAAATAAATCATTGTATAATAGGTGAAAGGTAAGCCTAGCACAATTTATGTTTTAGTATTGAGTAATCATACCAACAAAAACAACAAAAAATTATTATAATTTGGGTGAAAAAAGGGACATGTGTCTTTCCTGCTTTTATTTTTTCATATCATGGGCTCTTTCTGGAATTATATTGTTCAATTACTCATCTACTTGTGAATTTTTTTTTTGCCTTGTCACACCAGAATATAAGTTTTAGCACTACGTCTTGTCCACCGTATCTCTATAATTATTTGCAGGAAAGAGGGAAGCAGAATGTTTAAGTGGGCTAAATAGCCATCCTTTGGAATAGAAAATAAACAATGGATAGTGCTGAAAAAATCTCAAAATAATAGTATAAATGTATTATATCAAATAGTATCAGAGAAACAGTTAGTTGGAAGTGATTTCCTCTAAGGAGCAGAAACTGGGAATGTCAAGACAGAAAGCAGGAGAGAGCTGTTTCACTATAAACCTTGAAATATATTTTCTTCTTAAATTATATATATGAATTACTTTGATAAATAAACTTCTGAGAAGAGAAAATATATATGGAAACTATGTGACTATGTATCATAAAATGAAACTTTATTTTACATAAAATTGTATTACAGTAATATTTCAAAATAACTACCCAAAGATATTAAAGGGGAAAAATCAAAAAGGAAATTTCCAGATGATTCAAATGATATATAATGAGACCCTGAACTAGATAATTATCCTGATTGGAGTAGTGGCATACTAGAATATGTTTGGAAAGTTTAAAAATATTTAACAGTATATCCAAGAAAACCACATATTCCATAATCCTCATTTGTAGTCATATTTGCTATAATTTTTCAGAACTGTAGAACTGAGTGCAATTCAGTAATTTAAACACTTAAAGGAAATCAAAGACTACCTGTATTTATTGCAATAATCCTCCAAGGCACTTCTGTAGTTCTCATGTCCACAAAGAGCAAAGTTTCAAAAATTTTTGGCATACAATTTCCAAATTATAAGGTGGAATTTTACTATCCGTATCATACTATTGCCTATAGTTCCATACGTTAAGTACTCATGAGCTTTCAGAAGTCAGTATCCTTTGATGTTTTATCACCTGCCATAGTCCTGCTATCGATGTTACTTAGCTTTTCAAAGCACCAAAACCCCTTGTATTTTCTTTCATATGGCATTTACTTTATTCTACACTGAATAATTTTGGATTATTTTCATTCCTCTTATGAGCTAATAAAGCCATTTGGATCAGGATTTGTACCATACGTATACGTGTTCAGTAAATACTTTTTGAGTTGAGTGTTCACACTTACACATGGACAAAAATTATAAAAAGTTAATCATTCTCCTTAAAAGACACTGTTTCCTCACTGAATAAGGAATTAAACCAAATGAACTATAGGCATATGAGAAAAGAAACATCTGAGGATTTTTTTTTTAAATCTGGTGACTAATTCAACAAAATACCTGGGTAATTATATTTAATCCCCTTCTTTTCCTAATAGAGACTGAAATACAGAATTAGTTGTATAGCTTTGATTCCCAAACTTTTTTAAGTATCAGAATCACCTTTAAAAGCCCCCCTCCCCCCATCCCTTCCAGTTGTAAACTGTGATTAGGACTAAGTGGCCCTCAGTTCACTCCCCTTGAATTTCTCATTCAGTGAATTAGCTTTGACAACTTACCAAAGCAAATAGACTTAACTTGGGACTTGAGTAGAGTACAAGGAATCAATGAACTAGCAGGGAGAGAGTCACTACATTTATCTCTATTCTCGTTCTCCTTGCTGAGAGCATCTGTCTTCTCCTTCCACTTGGCCTTCTCCTGTGTGGCGTATAGCAAGTCAGCACCTACACACTTGTCCAAAACCGTGAGGAAGCAAGCTAAAGAGCATTGCTAAAATGCTTCATGGAATGCTATGCTTGCCACTGATTTACAAATATTACTCTTTCACCACAAATAGGTATTATTTACTGGTAAATAATGATTGTGTAAAAATTACCTTCTTATATAACCTATTGAGATCCTTAAGACCACTTTCACTACAAGTAAACATATCAATTACTAAGTAACACCCATTGTTACCCTATTTTAACAACTATTGCAATAACAATCATTTTAGTCAATAATTTCATAATTCAGTGCTCATAGAAATCTCATGACAATCTGTTAGCTAGCTTGGGACAGTATCCCCATTTTGCACATGAGCAAATTGAAGTTAAAACTAGTTGTAACAGCCAGCCTGGGACTTCTGTCACCTGGTGCTGATCCCACTGTTGTTTCTACTCTTGTGTATTCACTGCCTCTTGTGAGGAGAATAGAAACTTTTTTAGAGAATACCGGGTCTCCACTTCTGATTTATTCAATTTCTTTTTTGAACAAAATTCCCCTTCCAAGAAGAGAATAGCCGGGCTGAGGGATATCAAAAGCATTCAGGCCAGTACAATTTGTATAATAATTTCATGTTATGTCTGTCTTTTTTCCACATGGAGATAGCTAGCCATATTTAATAGCTCTAAATTTTCTGCAAAACTGAAAAACTTAGAAATACATTTTTATTCTATAAAAATAAAAAGGATGTGGTATGTGAGCATGAAAGAATTGTTTTCTCAGGTTATACAGTGGTGCTTAATACCCTTTCTTGAACATAATCACTGCTACTGGTCTTAGTGTTCAGGATACATGCACTTTGCTCATCATGTACAGCAGAAGGCACATTTGACCTTGCTATGCAAAAGAAAGGAAAGATTGTGTGTAGAAAAGCCAAAAGGAGACTAGAGTTGTTATATAGAGAGGTCTAATTACAGGTATTTAAAACATAAAATCATTGTTTAGAATCTCTTCACAGAGAAAAGCTTGTCCTCTACCAGCTGTATTTTTCTTTGCTCTTTTCTGCTTTTATGGAAATCAACTCCTTTGTTACTCTTCCAAAATGTTTAAATAGACCGGAGCTATATTTTGAGAGACAATTAGAAACTCTAGAGCCCCACAAAAGGTTAAAAAAAACAAAAAGAGCTTTTCTAATTAATGCTCATAATTTTACTTCATTTTAGAGTGTAAAAAGGAGCAAAGAAAAACCTGAATGGGAAGTTGAGACCTTATTTCTAGTCCTGATTCTGCCACAAACTTGTTATAATACCCTGGGGCACATGATCTAACTTCTCAAAGTCATTATTTCCTCATCTGTGAAATGAAGGCATTAGACTAGAATGATCTTCATTCCCAGCCTGAACATTCTGTTTTACAACTCTCAAGTTTAATCTCCTTTCTACACTGAACATACCTGAAATGTAAAATGTTATGTCAATCCTCTCTGCAGAATTTTTGCAGCCACTAATGTTATTTTGCAAATTGTGGTCCTCAAACTTCCCTCTAATAGAATTACTGGACAGCTTTAGGGCCCTGAGCCAGGCCCTAAATCAAGAACTTTAGATATTACAAAATCAAGTAATATTGATTAATAAATCAAGACCTTTAGGATGACATCTAATGTGACAGCATGGCTGTGTTGATAACATTGTAGTTTATACTTGAAAGTTGGTAAGAAAGTAGTTTTTATAGCTTCCTACCATGCATACATACACACACACACACACACACACACACACACGGAAATTCTGTAGGGGGTGATTCTGCTACCTACCTTAGTGAGGTAATTGTTTCACAACATCTATATCTATCAAGTATCACACTGTACGTCTTAAACTTCGACAATGTTATGTGTTAATTATATTCAATTAACCTGAGGGAATAATTTTTAAATAAAATCATGTTTCTAAAGTAAAAATATCTTTAGGATAGGAGGAGGAGTTGCAGAATATATGTATTTAATGAGTGCTGTTGTAATTCTTATTTCCTCTAATGCCTGAGAATAACTGAAAAATCAGGAATAACCATGAAAGTGGGGAGGGGATGGTGAGAATGGAATGGTAGTGATTGCTACCTGGATTTGGAGGAGGAAGAAACAAGAGTAGAGGACAGAAGGGATCATCAGTGGGAGAAGCTGTTCCTGGAAAATGTGCCTTTTAACAGAGCTTACACTGGCTCATGTTTGAACAGACTGAAATCAAGTCTTGATGATGAGACCTGGTTGCATAAAAGCACCTGTCAGTCATTGCATTAACTGCTACAAGGGTTCCTTGCTTTGGTTTTCTATGATTCTCAAAACCAGATGTATCTCATGTACATGTATGTATCTCATGCTTAAATTTTATGAATGTGAGGAAATGCCTTCACAATCAGAACATATCCTTTGAGTACAGGAAAATAAAAGAGGGCTTATTTTTTAGACAATGAATCACAGCAACAATGTTATAATAACTACTGATAAATATTTTGACTTAGATTTAGAATATGATCTATTCACCTGTCTTACTGCAATTATCTATTAAAAATTAATTACTTGTGTTTTTTCTTATTTGAAACAATAAACACATACTGCAACCACTTTGTCCCAGGTACCCATTCTAGGCACTTAGAAAAAATTCCAGTATATCAGTGTAAACATCCATGTATTTACTACAGCTTCAGAAACTCTGTTCATCTGGGCACAGTGGCTTGTGCCTGTAAGCTTCAGCCTATGAAGTGGCCATAGCTAGGGATCGCGGTTCGAGTCCCACCTGGGGCCCATAGCGAGACCTAGTTCCCCAAAAATAGCTGGGCATGGTGGCCTGGGAAGCTGAGGCTGCAGATTGCTTTGAGTCTGTGGCAGCCAGGGCAAAGTGAGCTTGCGGTTCCACCAGCAAAAATAGCGAGACCTAATCTCAAAACAAACAAACAAAAATCTTGTTCAGTGAAAGTTTTTCAAACTCAGAAATAAGCTCTCATAGATGTTATTGTTTTTGTTTGTAGCAACCATCATATAAACTTCACATAATCACTTCCCTGCCTTCTGAGAAGAACAATGAAAGTTTACAATGGGCTTCTGTATAATTGACCAGTAGGATGCAACATTCAATCCAGCTGCTGCAGCCATCCCCAAGTTCTCCAACCTTCTGAGATGATTCCTTTCATATTCCTCAATATGAATGAAGTCCTTTCTTCAAAATTACATTCCTTAGGGTTCCAAGCTGCCCAGTTTCCACACTTCATTCCCCCTAACATTCCTCTCAGTGCAAGCTGGCTGCCCTTCTCTTTGAGGTGTTCCTTCTGGGCCCTTCACCTCTCTTCTTTTAGGCCTCCTGGAGCACTGTTTTCACAAAATCCTTACCTGCATTCAGTTTTTATTGATGTTTTGAGAGAAGGATGCCAAAGTGGACGAGGATGTAGTGAAAAGCACACAATAGCAGTCATTTCAAAGTAGAAGAGAAAATAACCTTAAACAAGTTTGACATCACTATTCCTAGCATTTATAGCCATTTTCACCATGGAGAATTCTCACTGCCTATCTCCTGCTGTATCTTGAGTTTCTTCTCTTCTATGATCCTTCTTGCTTTTTCTCCTTTCTCCCTATTTCTCAGGGTCTCTTTTGCTCACTCCTCTCTTCCAGTTTGTTCCCAGAAATATTAATGATCTCTCTCTTTCTCCCCCCTTCTCTCTTTCTCTTCCTCTTTCTCCTCCTCCCCCCTCCCCTGTCTGTCTCCTTTTTCAAAGACCATAACTATTTGTCATTATGATCCCTTCCTACCAAGAACCCATAGGTTTAGTCTAATTGAAAAGGCATTGAGAAAACTTGTCATGAAATTGTGTGTGCATAGTAAACAGCGTTTTTAATGTAATTGTGCATCAAAGTCCTGACAAGAATCAAAATTCTACTCAAAGAGTTTTAACTGAAGAGAATTTAATTAAAGGACTGAGGTCTGAGCAGTTCAAGAACCAGCAAAGAACATTGAGGTACCCAGGGAGCAGCAGCCTTGCAGAGGGAATCTTAATGCCCCTAAGACTGAAGGAGCAAGAGAAGGAAATAGTGTCTCTGAGGCTGGTGAGAGCAGGGACTGCAGAACAAAGAGTAAGAGTTGTTATTTTAGGAGTTAATGCACCATAGCAGGGAGAAAGTAAAGGAAGAAATGGCTTCATCTCTCATTCCTCTAGACCACCAAGCTCATGAAGTCACTCTCTCAGGGCTAAACCCAACCAGAAGCCAAAGGATAAGGAACCCCTGATGAAGTAGTCTGCAGAGATTTCACACTGAGAACACATGGGGTGGGGCTGGGTAATGGCAGCTAGCCAGAACAGATTGTATATTTATTTAGGGTAACATTGAAAGCAGAAGCACTAAGGTTAGCCACCATTGGAAGGCAAAGGGTTGCACTCAGGAATTTTGCACTCCCAACACAATGGAAGTAGAGGAAAAGGTTAGAACCCACCTTCCTTCCTAGTTCTGGGAAAAGGCCTAAGTTAGAGGCAGAGCAAGACACAGGGACATGTTCAAACTGCATTCATCTTCTTTATATTATCAAGATTCCTGCCTCCCCTGTTCTACCACAAGTATGCTCTAAAGAAAAAGAAACACAATTTTTGAAGCATGAAACGAACCTGCAAAGACCAATATAGAAATTTAATTAATTATCAGGATAAGCCTAATAAAATAGAGATTGTACACTTTTGTACTCTCAATTCTTTTTTATTGTATTTAAACTTAAGCTCTTAACCAACCATAAGAAGAGTTTACATAACTCTTTGAAACCAGTGAGGCTAAAACAGATTACTAAAAGCTGAAGAGAGGCTATAGGGTTGATTCTTTCCTGAAGGCTGAATACTAATTTGAAAGTGTGTGTGTGTGTGTGTGTGTTAGAAAATGGATGCTGCCTCATTAACCTCTGGGTACTTGCAGTCAACTTGGACTTCTACCTGGAGTTCCTTCTCCTAGTTGTTTTGGAATTGCCAAGGGAATGATAAGTAGTTTCTGGAAGAGGCTTCAGTTCAACCCAACTCCTAGAATGACCAATGACTACCTCAACTTCTGGTGACTCATGCAACCACAGCATGAGGATGTGGGTCTGATATGCATGTTCCTAAGATATATTACAGTGTCAAAAGAGAGTGTGTCATGAAATTTCCAAGAGGAGAATACTCTTCTTCATAAAAATTACTCTGTTATACAAGTCAGAAGGAAAAAGACAGAAATCAAATGATTTCACTAATATATGGAATATAGAAAAAACAAAAGGCCAGGTGGAAAAGTCAAAACAAAAAACCAAATGAAAGTACACAACTGGGGGTGGGGAAGGATGGGAGTTGTTGGAGTGGGGAGGTGATGGGTAAACCCCAGGAAATACAAAGATGTTAAGCATATATATATATATATATATATATATATATATATATATATATATACATATATACATATATAAAATTTAAAATTAAAAAAAAATACTGTTATGACTTAAAGAACCAAAGAGAGAATTATCCTCAGAAATATGTATAGCTCCTTCACATTTTGGTGTTCAGGACAGTCTGTGGAAGAGGGGATAAAATTACTAATGGAATAATCATTTTGTTTGTCTCTAAAATCTACTAAGGACTGAACTCAGTGCTTTACAGCACCTCAAAATAAATCTGAACGATGAACAAAAATAGCCCTGTTTTAGAGAGAAACCAGGTTCAAAGAAATCATAGGCCTGTGCATAAACACACAACTTGCAAAAAGAGCTGATACTAGAGCACAGTTCTGTGCTCAAACCCTTGCTCCTAATAACCACACATGGAATAAATACATCAGAGAGTTTGGAAAGAGAGCAGTGAAATGGTAAAGTATATAGATAGAAAAATTGTTTCCATGATTGTGAATCCACATACTGTAATGGATTTAATTAGTCAGGACTCTTGGTTAAAGGTGAAGAAAACAATTCAAGCTAGTTTAAGTTTGTGTGTGTGTGTGTGTGTGTGTGTGTGTGTGTGTGGCTGTATGGTGGGAGAGAAGGGAGTTATGGAGGGGGAAGGAAGGGAGTGAGAGGTGGAAAAAAGGTAGGGAATGTATAACACTTTTAACCTAAAATTCTAAGGGCTGGTAAATTCCAGGTTTAAACGGGGGCTTTAATGAGGTTTCAAAATCATTCCCTGGATATGTTCTTCTACTAATCTTGCTTTCTGAGGTGTTGGCATTAATTTGTAATTTGGTGGAGTCTATGTAATAGATGAATGCTGACAGTGCCAGATATATACTGCTCATAATCCTATAGCTCATGGCCTCAAATCAGCAAATAACATTCAGTTCCTTATAACCACATCAGTTCTTGAAAAACACCATCTTTTCTTGGACCACATGCCCATGCTTGTCCCAACCCCTATGTCTCAGGGTGTACAGCACCCTATTTGACCAGCCTGAATTATAGGCTCACTCCTAGGATGACAGGTAAGGCCATGTTCATAGTCCCAATTTCAAAAAAAAAGACAGTTTCCAATATAGAAGAATGAAGGCTGAACAGATAAAAAATGCAAGAAAGTAAAAATAGGCACAAAATTACTTATTAAATTAACTGGTTGTAGGAAACTAAACAAGTCTGTGAGCTAAGTTAAGCATGTGTTAAAAAATATTTTTTGCTTCCTCACTATGCAAGAGAGACAATATATTAAAAAGAACTCATTTGATTAGAGTACACTGCTTGAACAAAGACAGATGTTTCTTGTTCTTAAAATGTAGACCTATACATTTTAAATGTGTGCGTACATCTTTAAAATGTCGACCTATACAATTGAGATAAGAATACATTTATCCTGAAAGTTCTTTTTTCCTAACAAGGAAATCTCCACAGACATTGTCATTTATCACCCTGAGGTGTATATTAAGTATATTGAGGCATACATTAGGAGTATATTTAAGCTTATTTTAGAAGAAAGAATGGGGTAGAGAGATATTGAGAGACTGAATACAAGCATTCTTGCATTACGAACTCTCCAGGCAAAGCAGCATTCACATGTGTGCTTCTGGATTCTTTCAAGTTCAGTACTCATCCAGAATCAGTTTTCCAGGTGACCATCTTAGCTATCAGCCTTTGGATTCTTCTTTCCAGCCTTCTGCCCCAGATTGGTCAGAGTTCAAGGAGTCTCAGACTAAGAGTTTGAATTTGTTTATAGATTAATTTAGGGTGTCTTCTCCCTTTTCTATCTTCCCTCCTTCCTCCAGCTTATTGAGAAACTAAACTTTTAGACTCTGTTCAAATAGCATGTCCTTTGTTCTTCCTTCTATTACAGAACTTATTTCATTCTAATTGTTTATAGATAAATCTTCCCCCATTTCTTCTTAAGCCTCCATCACTCACAAGATGATGAAGCTCATGTTAATTCATTTTTGGATGTATAGCACTTTTCATACTGCCTGACTCAATAAATGTTGGTTGGGGGGGATAGTCATTTGTGTTTTTCTATCAATAAAATGAGATCCTTGTAAAGATTAAAACACTATATGCAAATCAATTAGCTTGCAATAAACTCTCAAATGTTCTTTTATTATGAAAAGAAATTATATGAGTAAACCCTTAAAATCAAGGAAGTAATAGCCAATAATTATATTGACCTAAAAATTGAAAGAAGACCATTACATTTCTATTTTTATATAGGATTCCTTATGGGACACTGGTATTTTATGGGACCATAATTTAAAATGCATTACATTCTAGCAACTTTTATCCATATAGTCATTTCAAGTTCCAATCACTGTCCCAAATGTGAACCTTGGGAACCCAACCCATTTGATTTTAAAGTTTTCTGTGTGTATGTATATAAATACACCGACATTTCCTTTATCACATTTGGTTTTATTATTTGAGGCTATCCATATTTAATTCTAAACTATTTCTATATAATCTTGCTATCTTTTAAAGTGATAAAAGAAAAAAATCTGAGTCATTGAATGTCATGACTTTGAATTATGCTCAGAAATATCGAGACTGATGCTTGATCTTCATGTAACACAAAAGTGGGAACTTTAATATCAGAGTTTTTGCTTAAATATCACATTGATTAATAGTTAGAAACACAATTAGTAAAAGAGTAGGAAAATCACAGGTAAAGACAATCATCCTTGTAATCAATCTTTTATAAATTCCCTGTGGGTAACTAATTTCATATAATACTATCAAGTGGTCTACTTCCCACTATCAAGTGTTAAAATTCCTCCAAACCCAGACATATTTGAAATTCAGTACAAGAACTCAAGCCACAGAATTATATCAAAAGGTTTAATTAGTAGAAAGTTCTACATAGCATATCTATCAACTACAAAGAGATCATTCTCCATAGAGATTGTAGAAATTCCTGAGCCACTTCTGTCTGTGGAATCTATTTAGTTCAATCACAGTCTCTGAGACATTGTCTTTTTGAGAATCTGTGACAGACATTCGTTTACAATAACCTTTATATTCAGTTTCCCAGGACTTTCTGGGAAGAGTTCATTAAATAAATCCTCAGAATGAGCAGAGCTTCCTCTTGGCTCTTGAACTGTTGAATCATGTCTCCTCCCTAGAAGCCTTTGCTTCCTCTGGCTTCCAGGAAGCCATTGAACAGAAGGAGCAGCTTCCTGTAGAACCTAGGGAGATGCAACTTCCCTTGACTATTGCAAAAGGGAAGTGATCCTATACTCTTGGCTAGTCATCATCATGCTATTCCTCTGTATGATAATCTTCATGTCTTGAGTAATATTCTGACTGCTGACTCTTCCAATGATTTTATTAGCTTCTTGTTTGTGCAGTGCTCCCTTTAATCCACACCTGCATATATTTGCTGGTGTGCTGGAACATGCCCAAATGGGAGGGAAATAACCCAACTCAAATAATAATGGCCTAACACCAGTGAAGAGAGAAGCATGTAATCTAGCCAATGCTGAATGTTAATGGTATATAAATGAACTGACCAACAGCCAGACTCTGTTCTCAACTTTCCTACAAAAATAAGTCATTGGTGTATTCTCTAAATCCCCAAGTATTGGTTTTCTCCTTTCAAATGTGCTGTTTTTCTACTCTTTGTTGACTGAGTGGTCATTCAGTGATTTAGGAGGCAAAACACTCTTCCTGCCCCCTTCCTAACAAAGCATTTTTTCCCATAGACATTTCCTTCTTGAGATTTAGTTTCATTACTAGAGGGTAACCTTATTTAATACTTAATATGCATATATATATATTTAAAAATAGAATGACAGATGATTGTTTAAGAGAGTAAACAAGAGAGAGTGAAAGAAATAGATTAATGATTTATTGTGTTGGGTATCATTTCAGTGAGACAGCATATTAACAGAATTAGAATACTTTTATTCCACTCATCTATCTTTTTTTCTCTTTTATTGCCTTCTTTCTTTTATTTCTAATGCTACATAATATTCCATTTTGTAGCTATACCATATTTCATTTATCCATTCATCCATCAATGAACATTGTGTTGTGTTGAGTTCCTGCTTCAGTTCTTTTAGAATCATACCGAGAAGTGCAATCTCTGGGTTTTATGGTATGTCTATTAAGAATGTTTTCAGGAATTGCCATCTGTTTTTCATATATGCAACAATTTATAATCCCACAGACACAGCACAAGGATTCCACCTTGCCATATCCTTACAAACACATTATTTTTTGTTTGTTTTTTTCACTAATAGTCAATCTAATTTATGTGCTATCTCATTGTGTTTTTCTATGCAGTTCTCTAATGATTAGTGATGTTGAGTATTTTTATATTGTAATTTGTCAATTTTATATCATCTTGGTAGTGCTTGTTCAAGCTCTTTACCCTTTTATTGGAGCTATGTTTTTGTTGTAATTTAGTAATAGGGTCTCTTTATAGATTGTGAAAATTAACCCTTATCAAATAGGTTTTGCAAATATCTTTCCCCTTTTCTAGGTGCGCTTTTTTTCTGTTGAATCTGTATCCTGATGTACAGAAGTTTTAAACTTTGATGTGGTCTCATTTGCTTACTTTTGCTTTTGACTTGGTATATCGAAAAAATTATTATGAAATTTTTTCCTGAAGTTTTTCCACTTCTAGAAGTTTCATGGTTTAGGGCATTATAATTAGGTACTTTGTCTATTTTGGACAAGTTTTTTTTCATATGAGGTATAAGATAAGAGGAATAATGATAGTACCTTCCTTAGAATAGGATTGTGATTATTAAATAAAAATAAAATTTGTTAGAAAGTATCAGATACATAGACAGTACTCAACAAATTTTACCTATTATCATTGCTAAAACTCGCCTCTCACACAATTTTCCTGGAACACATTCAATGTAATTATAACTCCCTAAGTGTAAAGAGCTGGCTGCAGGGTGCGAGAAAGGATGAGAGAGACTGCTAAGCCACAGAGGCTGAGGGCTAGTTGGAAATACATAGAAATAGTAATTTTAAGGTACTTTACAAGCTTTTTTAAGGGCTTTAGATAAGGGGGGAATAGTGGCTAAGAGAATGTTTTACAGCTACTAAGGAAGATGTGTGGCTAATGCACACTTAAATTGGGTAAAATATTAGTTTTTGTTGAATAATTGGGGGAGGGATTTACCCATAAATTTGTTGGTACTTTCCAAGGAATGTTTCTTAAGATAAACATCGGAAAGTTGATGGGGAGAAGAACTAAAAAGAAACTTCTCCAAAGAGGAAATACAAATGGCCAACAAGTACATGAAAAAAATGCTCAACATCACTAGCAATCAGGGAAATGCAAATCAAAACCACAATGAGATACCACCTTACACTAGTAAGAATGGCTCACATCCAAAAAACAGGCAACAACAAGTGCTGGCATGGATATGGAGAGAAAGGAACACTCTTACACTGCTGGTGGGAATGTAAACTGGTCCAATCACTATGAAAAGTTGTTTGGAGGGCCCTCAAACTAATGAAAATGAAACTACCATTTGACTCAGCAACTGCCCTTCTGGGAATCTACACAAAGGAGACCTCAGTACTTATACGAAGGGACACCTGTACTCGGATGTTTACTGCAGCACTATTTATAATTGCAAGGACATGGAAACAACTCAAATGTCCCAAGACAGATGACTGGATGAAAAAGATGTGGTATATATGCACAATGGAATATTACTTATCAATTAAAAATGATAAATTTGATGATTTTATAACATGGATGTACTTAGAAGAAATCATATTAGCAGAAACAAGTCAGAAAGAAAAAGACAGAAACCAATGGTTTCACTAATATATGGTATATAGGAAAAACAAGTAAAAGGTCAGGAAGAAAAGTCAAAACAAGCTAACAACCAAACTAAAGTACACAGCTAGGTAGGGGGAAGATGGGAGGGATCAGTCAGGGAGGGAAGGAGGTGAGTGATCCCCGGAAAATTCAAAGATGTGAAATATATGGGAGCCCAAGATGAGAAACTTATAATTTAAACCTTTTACAAGTTAAGCTCTCTGCCTCCCGCAGGAGGAACAAACTGGGAGCTGACCTAAAAAATCAGGGGACCCTAAGGGCGTAGCTCCCCAGACCCCAGGTGTAGGAGTGCTGAAGTCATGAACTGCATCATTATTAAGAAAAATATGGGAGCCCAGTCGTCAGATTCTTTATTTAATTAAATTCTCTGTAAAAAAATCATTAAAATACTAGTAATGAGCTCGAGGCAAAGAGAACTAGAAAAACTAGATAAGCTTTACAGCCAAGGAATAACCTTGGGTGACCTGTAACCAACTTAGTTATCCTGATTCCCTAAAAATAATTGCTTAGGAATGTTTAGTAGTATATAATGATAATCTGTTTTCTGTTAAGATATTGATTTCTGTCTTCCAATGATATTGCCCTAACGCGCTCATGATAGTGCCCTCACGCACTCATGATATTGCCCTCAAGTGCTCATTCCTGTCTCTCACTGAGATAATGCCCTCACGTACTCATAAAATGCCCCTCCTCATGGAATGTTAAAGTAGCTCATTTAAACAATATAAAAGCAGCCTAAAAACCTAAAATAAAGCAGCAGATTCCATTGCTCACTAAATTCGTGTATGTGATCATCATTCGCCTGCCTAAGTTTTTCCTGTTCATCTGAAGCCTGTACTTAGCAGTCTTCCTTGCACGGCTGGTCCGTGACAGAAATATATATATATTAAAATATATTTATAATCTACAAATATATATAATATATAAATATATATTTATATATTATATATAATAGTATATATAATATATAAATATATAATATATAAATATATATTATATATAATATACAAATATATATAATATATAAATATATATATAAATTGGAGGAATAGTGACACTACTGCCCACTGGAAGTTAATTATGCCATTTCATCTTTAGTGTTTTGAAGACAGTAAGAGTGGAATAAAGTTTTCTTCATTCACAGGATGAGTCCTGAATTGGTTTCAGCCTGTGAATCCTGACACCTAAAGATCGTCAAATCCTAGTACACTCTTAATTCTAGATGCCAACACTATTCATGTCTATCATGCACTCTCCATTGATGTTTCAACACCTGAGGGAGAGGGCACTTTTCAGTCTGTCTTAACCCCACAAAACCATCTGGACTACAGCCTTCTACCCATCCCATACTTTCTCTGAGTGCAGGAAATGGAGAATGATCAATATTTGGGGGAAAATGTGGAAAATAAAGGACTCCGTGGTTTCTCAAAGTTGATGTTCAGTATGTATTGATCTGTGGACCTAAAATAAATTTGAAAAGGATCATAGTTTCTGCCCCAGCCACCCCCTTACTGTATTCTGTTGTGAAGTGACTAATGTCAGTAGGGAATGTCATTAAAATTCTCTTTATTGCTTAATGGAAATTGACAAGCAGCTCCCACAAAAATCAACCTGGTTTTTAGGACAGCATTGCCCAACTCCTTATATGACTGATTCTGCTGCTTGAATAAGATTAAGATAAACTTGTGTTAAATAAAAATGAGTGTTTATAAGATACTAACTGCTGGGTAAACCAGAGTAACCAAGGAAGCCAGAAAAATCTAAGCAAAAGTGAAAGTCATCATTTGTTGCACCCACTGTGGTTTGGTCCACCTAGAGTTAATCCTGTCTTTGTGCTTTGAGTCCTTCTTGGATAATTTCTTTCTCTTAGAACTCAGGTTCTTTCCTTTATCATTTGAGTGCCATCTTTTTCCATATTAAAAGACCTCTGGGAACTAGAATTATGAATGTTGTTTATAAAATTTTTGTCCAGTATTGATGTAAGTTCACCAGCTATGTTCAAGATCAGTGTCCAACAGATCTCAATATAAAAAAAAAAACTCAGTCATATTGTAGTTTTAATTAAAGTAATAGCTATCTTAGGTACATATTATTTCATCCCAGAAAAGACAAAAATGTCCAAAGTGGATATTAAAGATTAAGAAAGCTCTTATTCTTAATATATTTAATACAGTATATACCAGAATGTAATGATCAAATATAGAAGGTTGATAACTTTTTAAAACATTGAAACATAAATAGAAGAAAAAATTCAGGGCAACTTTTAAAGGCACAGATTCCAAATATAATTGAATATTGGTTTTGAAATGGGCAGGATTTCCAAAATTATTCTAGTGGTGAGCAAATTTAGATGTTTCCTTCACCTTTCAACAGTTTTTCCAAAGGATGATATATTTTATGGTATTGAATCAAAACCTATAAACTTATTTGTAGGATTTTATTGTTTCTCCGATTTATTCTCACAGGTGTGAGATAACTCTCATCATTCTTTTCACTAGGAACCTGGCCTTTTGGGACTACCCCAGCTGCTCCACATATGTGTCCCCTCAGCCAAAGGTGTATTTCTATACTACTTAACTCTTCCCTTCCCAGAGCTACCTGCTAAACAGTATAGCACAAAAGTGTGCTTCATAGCCTCCTGCCACAGTCTCCATGCTCCCCTCTCCACCCACCTGTTCTTGGGTGGAGTTGAATCTATCCAGTCTACTATCTGGTGCAGATCAGGCTGGTCTCTGAGGACAAAGAGGTGTTCTCATTTTACCCTAAGTCACAGGTGACTTTAGATTTAGATTGTCTTCCCAGTGGTGAAGAAGGAAACCTTCTCTGATCCATACTGGCAGGAATGTAAATCAATTTTTGTTAAAATAAGGTTGTCAGTCCTTGCACCCTTTATAATATTTTTTTTCTTCCGAGGGTGTTCCTTTTCATAAGTAGAATTCTTCTGGGTATATTTATATTAGAATTGATGGTCAACATAAATTTAATGAAATACGAGGCAGATAAAGACATTGGGGACCCTCATTAAGGGAAATGAGTTTAGCAAATGGGAACTAGATTACATTAAATGCTTAGGAAAATCTTGGCAATATACTCACAGTTCATGTGGAGTTATTACTGGAGCTGTATGGAGATTCGGTGATTTAAATATTTTTAAGAATCCAAAAAAGATAATTTGGACAAAGTCAATAATCTGAGAAAAGCTTATTGCTCAATAAAGGATAAAGTTGTATATACAAATCAAGATGCAATAAGCTAGAGAATAACCTGAAACTGTCTGAACTTCAGATTAGGTGTGTCTTAGATGGTCTGAGGATGACTTTTTGGGATGGCAGAGTGGGAGAACAAAAGAGAATCATAGAGAAGTAACAGCTCCTCTACCCAAGCGAGTACAAAATCACCTGAAACCTTGGACTCTGGTGTAACAACTGAAATTGCAGGATAGATACTCAGTTCTAAGCTTGACTTTCGCCCAAAACCATAGGAGATTTCTCAGGGCCTATTAAAAAAAAGTGCTCACGGAATTAGTTGGACTGTGATTATACTTTTTTTGTAAATAGAAACAAATACACCAATATTTTCTTAGCTGAAACTATAGTTACATTGCTAACAGGGACTTGGTTGAATTAGCTGTGGTTGCTTTAGTAACTAGCACCAGTATGGTTATTAACTGGTATTTATTTTTCAAGATAGTTCTGAATCATAATTGATAATAAATTTCAGATTTCTTTTCTTCCATCACTAGTGACTCCTACTTTTTTGTTTTGTGCTCCCATAAACAACCACACTGTTCATCCTTGTTCCTCTTTCTCCTCCCCTCCTCCAGCTTTGCTACCATAAAATGCAGTGTTCACATCTCATTTCTCAGCAAAATTATGAGATGTGTTGAATAAGTTTACATTAACAATATTTTTACTAACAACACTGTGAAGAGTGTACACACCATTTACCAAGGATACTAAATTATTTCAAATAATAATGTGTCAGAATAAATGAACCAAGGGTTTACTGATATAGTAACCTTCTGTCTCATTGTGGGTATAAACACAACCCCCTAATCTCTATAACTCAGCAATCTTTTTCTTTTACATTCTTTCTTCATCAGTGAGAGTGAAAAATTATCTACTATAGCTTTTTCTCTAACTTTTAGGGGTGGAATATTTATTTCTTCCCCAAAGTCACTCAAACTAATATGAAACTCTTTTCTAATATAAAAGTATCTTTAGGACATCTTGGAATTATTGCAAACTCTAAGTAGAATTTATTAAGGATATGAATCAAAGAGAAATGTTGTGTATTATTGTCATTAAGAGAATTTTATGGTTCATTTTTTTTCTCCATTTGCTCACTTAGCAATGGCTATTCCCTTCCTCTCTGAAGAGTAAATGCATAATGAGGGTTTTTCATGCTCTCCCACCATTAGTTTCTATGAAGGGCACCTGTTGTATTGCTTCCTCCCCATGACCATAAATACTGGCCCAGGGAGTGTGAGCTTGTGTAAGTGGGTAAACCTGAGCCTAGAAGAGGAGGCTAAAAGTGCATACTCACCCTGAGAGAGAAGGAAAGCCAGAGAGAGAGAGAGAGAGAGAGAGAGAGAGAGAGAGAGAGAGAGAGAGAGAGAGAGAGAGAGAGACCAGAGAAAGTAAAAAGATTTGTGGGGAGCAGGGAGGCTTGATTGCCTGTTTGCCCCCCCCAGACCCCTGCTGCCTAGACTGCCTATTTGTTTGCTTCCCATACAATTGTCCTAGCCTCCCTGCTTGCCTGTGTACCTGGTTCCCTGAGAGCACTAAGGCTTGTAAAATCCACTGGGAACTCTGGGACTCATCATCTATCTGCTTGAATTGATAGAGAACCTGCACTATGGGTGGGCCTATATGACACTCTCTAATAGGTTCTCTTTGATCTAAGGTCTCCCCAGCTGCCAAATTCACCAATTCTGTCTGAATGGCATGGTGGCCTTTTACAGAGAGGAGCAATATTTGTAAGCTAAAATATAAAGGCAGAAAAAATATAGACTGTATAACTTTGACCTGGAAGAACAAAGCTCATTCAAACTATCCCTCCTCACCCACACTCCCACCTCTGCCTGAGTACTTTAACTTCTTCATCATTGTTTCTCCCTGACCTTGTTGGACTGGTAGAACTGCCAGCCGATGGGACATGGTTGTCTACTCAAGAAACTGATGTCTTTAAAATTCTGCCTCAGTGCCCTTTGTCTCTTGCCAGCATCTGGCATCTGAGCTCTGTAGAGCACAGCTGACTGACCCTTGGAAGGGGAATCAAGAAGCCGCCTACAAGCCTGAGGAAGACAGGTGACCTGAGTTACCCCTGCTCACCACCCATCACACAGATGATATTTTATCTGCACCAGATGTCCTTAACTCCCCAAACCTGAATAAGCTTAACTTTGCTTCTCCAAGTTGCTTCGCATTCTTCACCTACTCCCCCATTCCCTCCAGTCTTAGCTCTAAAAAATATTACAAACACTGCAGTTATCATACATCTTATGTCTTCATCATTTGCCTACCTTTTTCAGATGTTCTCTTTTTTCTCTCTCTCTCTTTTATTTTTAACCTCAATTTTGCTTTTTGTTCACCAACCAAAGATATCTCTGTATGACTTAAAAGAAATCTTATGAGACAAACGCTTTCCTGGTACAATACCTCCAGAGTTATTTGCATTTATAATATCTTCCACTGCCTCCTGCTACATGGGCCTTTATGTCTCCAATCCTTATGGTGTAACAAAAGAATAAGTTCTGGAATTACTGATAGAACATTAAATTGGCAATCTTCTGAGGCACTAGCAGTCTTAATGGAAATCAAAGAGAATTCAAAATTATACATTTTCTTGTAAATGTATTTCCTTCTCCTGTCTCCCTCCTCATATGCTTTCAACTTTCTTGCCTTCTTACTATTCAGTTTCTAATCTTCCAAAAACAAGCCTAAAACTGCTTTGTAGTCAATCGCTTATCAATGAAACTGAATTTGATGATTGACAATTAAGACAAATCAATTAAAATACATTTAGGCTTATAATTTAAAATTTTAGTTAAGTTAATAAACTATAGTAATTTCAGAAGGACTAAACAGATTACCTAATATTTTGCCACCTTCTTGATTACTTTGGAAAAACAGGGAAAGTCAAAATAAAGGTGTTTATATAGTGCCATCTAGTGGCTGGTACATTTAAAAACTTTCATTTAGAATCTTTTTCTTACTGAGATGACATTGGTTTACAACACTGTATGTGATCCAGGTGCATAGAATGACACCTCAAATGCGTGTCTCCACACCATACCCACCAGGAAGGCACCCACCGTCCTCCACCATAGCTCATTGGGTCCCCTCTACACTTCACTCTCCATCCTTCCCCTCTCTCTTTGGTAACTTTAATTCTACAGAATCTTTAATTCTAGTGTTTGTTATAGGGTTGACTTCAACTGACCCTTTGTTCTATTATATTCTACATATCAGTGAATCCATGTGATTTTTGCTTCTCTTCTTCTGACTTACTTTGCTTAACATTTCCCCTATCCATAATGTTCAAAAAAAGAATTTTTTTTTAAAATCACTATGTAGTGTTTCATTGTGTGTATACATCTCCTTATTTCACTCATTTGTCCTTGGGCAGTTAGATTATTTCCGTAACTTAGTGGTTGTCAACAGAACTACATTGAATATAGGAGAGCAAATACCATTTTGAATTAATGGTTTTACATTCTTTGAATAGATATTTAGGAGTGGATCAAATGGTAGATCTACTTTCAATATTTTAAGAAACTTCCACTTTGTTTTCCATATGGGGTTAACTCAAAATGGATTAAAGACAGGGGTTTAAGAACTGAAACCATAAAGTACATTGAAGAAAATATAAACAAAACTTTTCATGACAATTGGATTCTTCTATAAGAAACACAAGAGGATGTAAACAATTGGCTCCATCAAACCAAAAAGGCTTGCACAGTGAAAGACGTTATCATTAAGCAAAAAGATGACCGATTGAATGAGAGAAAATATTTACATATCACATGTCTAACAGGGGGCTGACACCAAGATCTATAAAGAATTCGTAGAGTACAACAGAGAGAAATCATTTAGGGATAGTTTAAAGGAATCCAGAAAACTGCCAAGGACTGGTTTGGAATCTTCAGGCTTAATTCTACTTTTGTTCTATCTATTGTTATATCTATAATCCTGGATGTTCTTTTTGGTGTCACTGAGAGTTTTAAGGTATAAACAAGAATAAAACTCTGACAACTCAGAGGAATTACTGCTTTGTTATTTTTAACTTCAGACATTTTCATGCTACTTCACTTCTATTTCATGAAAACAAAACAGCAACTGAAAATATGTAAATGTTAATAATCTAAGAAAACTGCAATTGCCATGTTACTGTGGGGTCAGTTCTCCCCCCAAATGTTAGATAGGCTTTTCTCAATATGATTAAATTAGGCCTCTTCCTACTCATTTTATAAACAGATGATTAAGAAATTACTGAGAACAAAGAATTTGTGAAGCATACAGTACTGACTACAAGTGTAATTAGTAATTATTGGATGGAAGAGAATTCTGTGGTAGCCCAGGAAGGCTTCCTGTAGGAGGTGAGAATTTGAAGAATACTACAAACACTAGTAGAAGAGGTTGCACACTCAGATATCATAACGATAATAGAATAAAGGTCAGTGGAAAAGGGGAACTTAACCTTCCCTGAAAGGCTAGCTAATGGTCTTGCAGAAAAATTAATTAATTAATCAATCAATCAATTAATCAATTAATTAATTAAGCCTCTTGTCACCTTGATGTAAGAAATAATGGTCAATATAAGACCCCGGAACCTGGGCAGGCAAAATAATAATTTGCATTTAAAGAATGCAAATTCTTTTTAGTTGAGATAAGCGAGGGCACTAGAGGCTGAAAAGAACCTTAGTTTTGCCTGATTCTCTGCCCTTCCCTAATGAAAGAGCAGTCATGACTCCCCTTTTATGTCCTGGAAGAACTGATACTAGCTTAAACTTGAGCGGTGTCCCAAGTCCCCAAACTGTTACGAGGAAAAGTCATGTTGCCCATTGTATGGGTTCATGCCACCCATAGCACAAAAGTAAGTAATAAGACTCCAGTGTGCTCAAATAATTTCGATAGAAGGGGGGTAGAAAAGAGAAGGATTTCAAACAACAGACTCCAAAATCATCCCTCCCTTTGTAGACAAAGGCCAGAACTAAATGGTCAAAGTCCAACAGTAAAGTTGTCAGGAGACCGAGTCCAAGGTACACACCAGCAGGAATGCCAGGCAGAACTCAAACTCTTGGGAGAGAAGGAGAGATTCAAAATTCAAAATGCTGCCCAAACTAGATAAACCACCATGCAACCAAGATACAAACTCTGTAGTAGTCTCTGAAAAGAACCCAATCATTCTACTTGCTTAAGACCACAAGACAGAAGGGTTCTAGCCATTCGGAGTTCAGTGTTTTAAGTCCAACAACGACCACTCAGCTCTGCCCCTAATTCCTAACAATACCTCCATTCAAGAAGTCTAGTTCATGGTTTGCTGGGAATTGTAAACAGAATGGAGGTTTCTCAAAATCCTGAAACTGTATCTACCAAATGAACCATTAGTTCCACTCCCAGGTGTCTATCTGAAGAATACAAAACCACTAATTGGAAGGGATGTTTATCCTCCTATATTCCCTGAAACTCTGTTTTCCATAGCTAAGTAGTGAAAATAACCTAAGTGCCCAAAGACAAAGGAGTTGATTGGAAAGAAAGCGGTTTATGAAATCGGATGGCAAAACAAACAAAATGAGGTGTTTATCCAAACCTACAAAGGGGAATAGCTGGCTCTTTAAAGCCAGCCGCACACCAGGTTCTTCCTAGCCTGCTAGGAAGTAGCAAGACAGTAGCAAGACAACATAAACTTTAACACAGAGGCAAAAACAAATTTACTTATTAAAAGACAGATTTTATAAGAGTCACTAAGGGATACAAAGGAACCCCTTTGGTAATCTTACCACACAGTGCAGTCTCTAGTACATGGCTGCAGCAGCCATGTGCATCCACAAAATGGTGACTACCCCATCTTAAGCTAGATGAAGGAGTTAATATGGCACCACCACTCCTTCTTCAAAGACAGCTCCACTCACTCCAAGTCAGAAAAAGCCAAGATGGCATCCTCACAAGATGGAGTTGTTGATACTTCTCCAAAAGGCAGAGTTGTGGCATTCTTTCAGCTCCAACTCCAAAGTGACCCAGCATCAGCAAAACTCACTTGATACAGCAACACAGCAAGCACTTTAGACATCTCATGTTGGAAGCAGCAACACAGCAAACACTCTTCAGTTCTCCAGACGCCTTCCAAACTTCACAGTTTCCAAATTAAACCAAGTTTTCAAGTACCACATTTCGAAGACAGCTCACACAGGTCACAAGTTTCTCCAACATGCTTTCTTGGGCTTCCTACCAGCCTGGGCTGGGGATGCAAGTCCTCAGCTTGGCTTCCTTCTCTGCCCTGCTGCCCCAAATAGCAGCAGCAGCTCTGAGGTCTTCAGCCTCCCTGCTGCTCCTTTCTGCTCTGTGCACCTTCCTTCTTGGTTCTCTTTTTTGTCCTGTCTTCTGTCTCTTTCCATGTCTTTTCCTCTGTCCCCTCCCTAATCTTTTAATCCTCTTATCTCCCGAGAAGGGTTAACTTCCCTTCTCCAAGTCTCTACCCACCAATGAACAATAGCTGCTATTTTAATGCAGCACCACCAGTACTGGGGGTCACACCCCCCTAACATTTTAGACAAACAATGTAATACTGCTCAGCTATGAAAAAGGACAAATTTGCCATTTTTGACAATGTAGATGAAAACGTGAGAATAAAGTTAAGTAGAATAAGTTAAAACAAGAAAAATACCAGACTGCCTTACTTATATGTGGAATATAGAGAAATGTAACAAAGAGTGAGTCAAACCAAACCAATAATAAGCTCTTATCACCTGACTGTAAAACTGAGGCAACCCGAGAAGGGTAGTAGGATGTGTGAGGGGAAAAGGCCTAGCTGAAAATGGTAGAGCCTTATTGGTCACTAGTGGTTGGTAACATGTGAAAACATAGTGAGAGATTTAAAACTATGACTCCCAAAGCAGGTGCAGCAATGTAAAACTACCTCAGTAAAAATAATTTGTGTAAAATTGGCCAAGCGTGGTGGTATGCACCTTTAACCCCAGTCTTGGGAGGCCAAGGATAAGAATCACTTGAGTACTTGGGTTCAAGACTGCCCCAGGCAACATAGTGAGATGTAATCTCAAAAAATAGCCCGGCATGGTTGCACATGCCTGCAATCCCAGCTACCTGGGAGACTGAGGCTGGGGATTACTTGAGTCCACCTGGATTAGGACTACTCTGGGCAACATAGCAAGACCTAGTCTCAAAAAAATATATATTGTGTAAAATTAAAGAGCAATGATAACCAAATCAGAAATGATTGTTCAACATAATTAAATATGCAAAGATAGCTTGCCCTTTCAAATGGTGATCACTAAATTGTTGCTGTGGCTGCTTTTGCCTTGACTGAACTACTTCCAGGAGCAAGTCTGTCCTGACCCATACTTTACAGCTACTATTTCCAAAGTGCTTCTACCTTTTTCAGTATGACTTTTCTCCACTGAGAGACTGATGAAATCTGCATTTGCAAATTATTGCCCTCTCCAGAAATGGAGACAGCAAAATTCTTACCTTGTCAATTTCAGAGGCCACAAGTTTCTCAAGATCTTTTCTTGCTTAGTCCTTCATTCTGTCATGATTTGTGGATAAGCCAATAGATATGAAAGCAAATTGAAGAGTAAAACATACTTGTTGGGAACAGACTAACCAAAGTAACTCCATTTTGTTTAAAACCTCCATTTTGAAACCACTGTCTCTGCCCTCAGTGGAAAGTACCTGTCATGGCTAAGTGGTCCAATATCCTGTTTCTGCCTCCCCTTGTTCCTGGTTGTTCCTAAAAACAGCATTGTCCACCTGATAAATGATGGATGCCAGCATTGTCCTCCTGATAGATGATGGATGTTAGCATTATTAGAAACCCGTAGTTATGGGAACATGTTCCACCATTATGGGAATGTGGGAATTTGTCCTGTAGTTATGGGAACATGTCCTATACCTGGTTGCTTACTTCACTATAGGGGGCAGTGGTGGTTTTGCCTTGTAAAAGGTTGTAACTGAGACTGCTCTGGGTCTCTCTTGCAGAGCTGGCTTGGGGCTCCTGGTGCATCAGTAATAAACTTGCTGCTTTGAAATTCAGTCAGAGTACTTGTGCCTTGTTGAGTGACCCAGGAGTCACAACAATACTGGGCAAATAAGAGATGCTTTGACTAATAAAAGAGAGTGATATGATTCTCACATCTCGTATGATGTTGGCTAAGGTGTATATATCTATTGAAGCGGGGGGGGGGGGCTAACTCCTTAACTTCACAAAATAACTTAGCACCTGGAAATTTCTCCCCAAATAATTATCTTCTCATGTTTCCCTAACGTGAAAGAGTTTCTCTAGTCTTCATGTTTTATTCATTAAAATATTACTAACTATGAAAATAATTTTCCAGAGTGGTGTATTTTAGGATACTATACTTTTACAATGTTAAATAGAATGAAAATAACTGAATGAGGTATACCTGTCTAAAGCAGTCTCAATTAAAAGAAACTCAAAATCTCTGTTCCTAACATCAGTTTAACTAATACAGATTTTTTCTTTCACAAACAGAATAGTGATCCCTTTATCTCTATGGTTTCAGTGTCCTTCATCTCCTCCCTCCCCAACTCACATGCTTCCATTTTCCTGATAGCATTAACAGAGACTTCATAATTGGTAGTTAGAACTGATAGGCAGTGAACTGCAAGTGGTTGTTAGGATCTTTGTTACTTAAAGATTATTTAATTAAATACCAGCTTAGTTTCTGGTGTTTTTTGAAAGGGCCAATCTTCCTCAGCAGGAATTTTAGTGGAAGAATGCCAAGCAATGCTCAGATTTATGTCTTACTTCCAAATCTCTATAGTGGTGCCAAGTTTATTATGGGTTAGAAACTGAATAGGATCAAGCAGTCCATTTCTAAAATGTAATCATTTAATTTTCATATAATTTTATGAAGACAGCTTAATTCTTTTACAGTTATATAACCAGGACACAATACAATGCAAGGTTTTGATAATTGCACTATTTTAACCGTAAGTATAGAAAAAGTTAATGAAGTCATATACAACAATTCAAATAAAGTCATACATAATGTGCATTAGCATCTCTTTCCTTTCCACATGGGCATTAATCCAGTTTTCATGGGGATAATAATATAAGCCTTCCTTCCCTGTTATTTTGGAGTTTTTAGTTTTTGAGCTTTCAAATAACTCATAAGACACCATTTGTACCACTCTGAACAGTAGAATAAAAAGATGCAATAGTAAGAAAGAAGAACAACTATGTAATAGAGGACCATCCTCTCAGACCTGTTTGTCTATGCTCAACTTTTGTCAGCAGTATGCAAAAAAGAGCAGGAGTGAGGGATGAAGCCCAGGGCCCACTACAAAATAATAACAAAAATAAAAACAGGCTTGTGATGTCCAAAAACATTTCTAAAATTATTTAGAATTCTTTCTAAAATTTCATGGATGTTATGGACGTAATTGAAAAGTGAAACGATAAGTCATCTTTTTAAGGTAATCTCAACTAATAATCCCTTATATTAATTTTCCTTATCCTCAGAAGAATTCTTCTATGTCAGGTACTAAAGAGAAAGGAGGAACGTAAACAGATACCTGTATTTCATGTTCTAGAACTTATGGTTGTGAAAGTATTGTAAAGTGCTGTGTGAATGACTTCTCCATGACCTGCAGACAAGAAAGCAAATCCATCTACTTAGACTTGAAGAGAAACAATTATGTAAAAATTTGCTGCTTCTGGGAAAGCTGGCCTATCCCGTCCCCACTATCCACAAAGGAACCAACTAAAGAGGATTTAAACAATGGACACCCAATCCTTGTATCTCAGTGTACATTTCTTGGAAACCAGAAAATAATGAAAACCTTCAGAATTTGCCTTTCTCTGTGAATAGATAGCATGTATCTATGTGCACATCAAAATATCTTTAAGTCAGAAGGGGGAGGAGGCCCCACCCACTGTAACTGCCTGGGCTCCTAGCCCCATGGCCAGCTCACCTGCTTCCTCCAGCTGAGTCTGTGGTCCTGGAATTTGCGGGGGTGGGGGAGTGGGGGGATGGGTGGGGGCTGACTGCTGCCCTCAAGAAGGGAGATGGAGCTTGGGCACCCCACACATGTACTTTCTGGTGTGCGTAGGAGGTGGGGGAAGTCCAGCCAGCCAGGGAATGGGGGGGGGGCTGTTAATGATATACCCACTCTGGTTTACTCCCACTCCTGTCAGTCCTTATCACGAACAAGAAAACCACAAATAATCCAACCGAAGAAATAGAAGAGGTGAACAATATGATTAAAAACCTTGGACACACACTTCCCCTGGGTAGGACCCCAAAAATCTTGGACAGAACCACAGAACACAGAACTGTGAGAGCAATATAAAGACAGTCTATCAAGATTACTTCAACACCATCACCAGGGTCTAAGAGTTAGAATTCTGATTCAGAGTAGCCATCTGGACAATGGGACAAAGGACACAGAAACATGGCAGTCACCTAATAGCTAAGCAGCTGATCATGATAGTGGAGACCGACCAGACCAACCAATCACTGATCTCAGTCTTTTAAAAGATAATCCCCAACCACCGATGGAGAGGAACCAGGCTCTCTAAGACTGAGGCCAGAACTACAAGAGGGAAAAAATGAACAAACAAACAAACAACAACAAAAAGACAGAACAGAAAAAAAGCAGACATCCTGCAAGAAGGAACAGCCACTGATGTACTTCAAATGAGCTCAGACTGGTTGCCCAATGCAAATTAAAACTGGAAATCTGAGCAGCATGGTTCACCACACCCTAGAAACACAGGTCCTCACCCAGGAAAAGGACAATGCTCCAGAAAAAGAAGAGACTAAAGGGCTAAACATGGACCAGTGAACAGTAGTAACAAGAGGAGATGGAGTGACCACACAGGGGGGGAGGGTTTAGGGGAGGGGGACATACCCAAGGGAAACAACAACCATACAAAGATAACTGAAGCAGTGTGACACTAAAAGTAAATTAAAAATTTAATTAAAAACTATCTTTAAGTCAAAATAACTTAGGACCAGAAGCCTCTCTTAAGGATAATTACATTTTTGATATCTGTGACTCACTTTTACTGTCTATATAAACTAAACTCAAACTTATGATTACTGGAATAGTCTCTCAGAGTACAATCTGTCAAATTGCTTCCTGGGTTTGAAATTTCACTGCGATTGTCTAATAAACTATTGTCTAATAACTCTAACTATTGTTGACTTTTGTTGTTGAAGTTAATAGTCTATTGACTCTAACTTTTGTTTCAGTTAATACAACCTATACCTATATTATCCAAAGAGGCTATATTGTTGTATATATTTTTAAAAAGCAAATAGTGATTCTGATACCAGGCAGAACTTCAGGAAACCAAACTGATACTAGGTGAAGCAGCAGGGATTGTGAAACCAAGGGGCTAAGGAATCCTGAGTCATAATTATTGAAGATGAACAGAAGTTCTTCATGGTCCTCTTCATGAGAAGAATTCACTGCTGCCTTCTTCAGTGAAATTAAACGTTTAGAAATGTGTTTCCTTGAGAAGTATGACTTAAAACTGAAATATTTTTCAGGTTCCCTCATTTTTTGTAGTATCTGTTAGATTATGCTAATTTGTTAATGTTTATGGTTAATATCACACCTTGAATTATTCTTCATGTCATTGAACATGTGACTACATTGAGGAAGTTTAAGTCTTGCCTTCAAAACTAAGTTTTTCCTTTGGAATCTAGAAACTATTGGTATCCTCGCATATATGATGCATTTACTTATGAATTAAAAAGGTCTAGAAATCCAGATTAAATTGTCCACAGATGTGATTTAATTAACTTTTGATTCAGTGCCTTTGTCCTTAGTGACAAAGTTATTGCAGGAAAAGTTGAGCCTGTTTGAATCTTACCTAGCTAAGATTCTCCTGGAGGGAGGATGTGAGTCACAGACTACTTACTCTGACAAATAAAACCACATTTGCAAGGCTGCTCCCTGTGGATTTTAATTTGCAGCAACAATAAACTGCAAGTAATGAGACTTAGGTTAAATGGTTTAATATAAAGTTCAACTCAGAATTAAGAGAGCTTGTCTTGAAAAAGGTGATGTAAATGTCACAGGACAAACGGTCTGGGAGTCTTAGAAAATGCTTCCCCTCTCATATCCACATAGCCTGGTTTTATCTCCTTCCCCACACAGACTTGTATCATTCTTTTCACTTGAATTAGTTCTTTCACCTCAGGTTGTACCTTACACTTTTAATCCCAGGGGAAAGGAACAGCAAATATGATCAGGAGAAAATTTTAAGCAGGTAAAGCATTAATTTCCCAACAGATAGCTGCCCTTTTAATATACTCACCTCTAACTACAGTGCCTTCTTTTCCCCTCTTTCTCTATTTATTTATTAATTTATCCTTTCATTTTAATTTAATTTTACTTATTCATTATGTTCATGTGTTTTCTTCAATAAGTCAACTATTGAGACTCTATGGTGTTTCTTAATGGAGATATCATTGGCATTTAGGGGAAATAATTCTTTGAGATAATTATTTGTGCATGATGATCCAATATATTGCAAAACATTTATTATGTCTGGGTTCCATTCATAAGGCTCTTCTCATTCCCTAATCAATTTAGCCCTATTCCCTACTTTCGTTTTTAAAAACCACAAGAAAAGAACCCTCTGTATAATCCTCTGCCAAAGGACATCAGGATCAAAAAAGATAAAGTTGTAGACCACAGAAGCTAATAGCTTTGTAGGAAAACAAATAAGCAAGTGGTAAAAAAGTGTGATATTTGCTGTGGGAGAAATAAAAATAAATGAATGGCTTTTAGTCAAGAAGACTGCTCAGAGAGGAAAATCTGAAGCCAAGTTGTTAAGACAGGTAAAAATTAGCTAGATGAAAAACTTCTCTTTGGACCTCAGCAGAGGTCCAAAGGCCTTGCCAGAGTTCATTAAAACAAATGTTTTAGATAACTGCAAGCAAATTCATCAGGGTTGGCGCATGCAATTGTACTTGGCAAGGCAGTGACCAGCTGAACAGGAGGTGTGATTGAGAGGAGTGTGTCCCAGGCCAGGCAAAAGTATTTAGACTTTATTCTTAGGAATGTTGGGCCATGAAAATGAGCTGTTCTGATAGGAGTTTCAAAAAAAAAAAATCACTCTGAAAAGAACTCTCGGATATTGATTAGAGGAAATGAGAATGGCAACAAAGCATCATACTGAAGATTATATCCTTTGACCCCCTTAACCTATTTTGACAATCCCTCATGCCCTGCTCTGGCAACCACCAGTCTGTTGATCTATTCTCTATTATGAATGAGTGTTTGTTTGTTTGTTTGTTTAATTCCACATATAAGTGAGATCATACAGTATTTATTTTTCTCTGACCTAGTTCACTTAACATAATGCCTATAAGATCCATTCGTAAACTGGGTGCAGTGGCACATGCCTGTAATCCAAAGCACTGGGAGCAAGAGGCGAGGGATAGCTTGAGTTCACGGGTTTGAGACTACCCCAGGCAACACAGTGAGACCTGTTCTCTAAAAAGTAGCCGGGCACCATGGCGGGCGCCTGTAATTCCAGCTACCTGGGAAGCTGAGGCTGAGGAGCGCTTGAGTCCACGGGTAGGGACTACCCCGGGTAACATAGGGAGACATAGTCTTAAAAAATAAAAAGATCATCCATAGTATCATTTCTTTCTTTTCATAAATGAATGATACTCTTTTGTATCTATGCAGAACATTTTTTTAGCCATTCATCCATTATTAACATGTGGTCTTCCCTTATCTTGGCTGTTGTAAACAATACTACAATAAACATGAGATTGCATGTATCTTTTCAAGTTAGTGTTTCAATTTGCTCTGGATGAATAGCCAGATGTGGAATTGCTGCATGATATTGATATGGGATAACTCAGCTGGATCAGCAACCAGGGCCTCTGGTAGTGATGTAGCTGAATATTGTACTGGATGCCACATTGTCCTGGTGGGCAGGGTCTGAGAGAAAGACCTGGGAGAAGAAAGGAGAAGCCAAAAAGGGCACATAAAAAGATGAATCAGGAGAGAGGTCAGGGAGAGACATGAGAATGGCAGGCCAATACGGAGTCCAAGTGACCAAGTTGGGCAGAAGCACCCTGGAAGAATGAGCTGATGATGGCAAATTGGATGTCAGAATGGCAGGTCAGGGGTGACCAGAGGCTGGCTGCAGAGGCCTAGTGAATTTGGCCAGATGCTGCCAAAGGTGGGCCTCATACAGGAAGTGCGTGGCACTAGAGCAAGTTGGCGTGGAAGATTGCTGAAAAGCTGGTACCTGGGAAAGTCAGGAATTTGGAAAGCTGATTTTGTGTCAGTATTTTTTGGAAAAGTTTGAAGAAACTTGCAGAAGTTGAGAAGCTCAGAATGCTGAAGAGAGAAGCAAAGAGAAGACAGAGAAGAAAGACTGGATTTTGCAGAGTATCTACCTAAGGTTTAGATGGGCAAAGGGGCACCATCTTTGGAACGTTTGGAACTAAACATGCTGACTGGGGTAAAATACTAGCCTCTTGTGGCATTAAGGACTTTTAGTTTTCCAGGTTAATTTTCCTTGTTAATAAAATCCTGTTGTTTAAATTGCATTTGAAGTTCTAGTTAGGGCAATAAGACAAGAGAAAGACATAAAAGGAATTCAAATAGGGAAAGAAGAAATAGAGCTATCATTATATGTGCACGATATGATACTCTATGTAGAGAATAAAAAAAACAGAAAAACTAATTGAAATAATAAATCAATTCAGTAAAGTAGCCAGTTACAAAATCAATACATAGAAATCTGTAGCCTTCTGATATGTAAAGAATCAATCAGAAGAAGAAATTTTAAAAAGCACTCCATTTCTTATCACACCAAAGAAAAATTAAATACTCATGAATAAACCTAACAAAAGACATGAAAGATCTATACAAAGAAAACTATAAAAAATTTTAAAAGAAATAGAAGACATTAAAAAATAGGAAAACATTCCCTGCTCATGATTCGGCAGAATCAACATTATCAAAATGACCATACTACTAAAAACAATCTACAGATTCAATGCAATTCCAAAAAATCCCAATGACATTTTTTAAAGAAATAGAACAAAAATTACTGAAATTTATATGGAACACCAAAAGACCCTGAATATCCAAAACCCTCTTGACAACAGAAGAGAGAATAGAAGTATTACAATCCCAGACTTCAAATTATACTACAGTGCCATAGTAATCAAAACAACATGATACTGGAACAAAAACAGACACTCAGACCAATGGATTAGAGTCAAGTGGGCAGAAACAAAGCCACACCTGTATGGTCAACTAATTTCCAACACAAGGGCAAAATGACATACACTGGAACAAGTCGTGTTGGGAAAACTGACCTAAGACATGCAAAACAATGAACCAGGACAACTTCCTCACACCTTGTACAAAAACCAACTTAAAATGGATAAAAGACTTGGATGTAACACCTGAAACCATAAAATACATACAGGAAACCTTGGGCAAAACTTTTCAAGAGCTACACTTCAAAAAAACCCCTTTCAGGACACAGCTACAACTGGCGAAAAAATAAAGGAAAACATAAACAGACAGGACTACATCAAACTAAAAGCTTTTGTACAGCAAAAGAGACAATATCCAAAACAAAAAGAAACTCAACTGAATGGGAGAAAATTTTTGCTCTCCATACAGGTGGTAAGGGCCTGATAACAAAGCTACACAAAAACCTCACACAACTTAACAAAAACAAACCAAAAAGCCCAGTCAAAAAAATGGGGAAAAGACCTAAATCATACTTCTCCAAAGAAGTAATACAAATGCCCAAAAGGCATATGAAAAAATGCTCAATATCACTAATAATTAGAGAAATGCAAATCAAAACCACACTGAGATAACATCTTACACCAGTAAGAGTGGCCTACATAAAAAAAATGGGCAACAACAAGTAATGGCATGTATGTGGCACTCTTGCACTGCTGGTGTGAGTGCACACTGGTCCAACAATTATGGAAGTCTGCGTGGAGGACCCTCAAACAACTGAAAGTGGAACTACCATTTGACCCAGCAATCCCACTACTGGGAATCTATTCAAAGGATACAAAAACACGAATTCAAAAAGACACAGGTACCAGGAGTTAATCGCAGCACTATTCACAACCGCTGGGATATGGAAACAACCCAAATGCCCCAAAACTGAACAATGGCTGCAGTTGACTTGCAAGTGTAACACATGGGTGTTAAGATCTGAAAGAATCTGGTTCAAAGGGACACTTGTACTCAGATATTTTTGGCAGCACTATTTATAATTGCAAGGACATGGAAGCAACCCAAATGTCACCAAAAAGACAAATGGATAAAAAGATGTGGTATATATACACAATGGAATACTACTCATCAATTAAAAATGACAAATTTGATGATTTTATGATAACATGGATATACCTAGCAGAAATCATATTAGCAGAAACAAGTCAGAAAGAAAAAGACAGAATTCAAATTGTTTTACTAATACATGTCACTTTGTTAGAAATAAATTAGTCTGCACTGATAGTCTTGCATTGGTTTGGTATTTTGGTTGAGAAGGCTGGGGATGGTGGTAAGAACCCACAAGTGGAGAGTTTAAGCTGTGTTTTAAAGTTTTTCTTTTTAGGACTGAAAGAGGGAAAGAAAGCAGAGAGCAGCTGGCTGGCTTTTGCATATCAATGGTAAAGGTAATCAGTGTAAATGCTAATGAAGTGTGTGTAGCCTGCTTTGTAGAGAGAAGAAGGCAGATAGGTGTATCCAGTTAAAGGTAAAGTCAGAAAGTCTTCAATATACCGTTTCAATAATATAGTTTTCAATAAGGGAGATTGATGCCTCTAGGTTTCCTCCTTTTCAGGATTGTTTGTTATTGGAAGTCTTTTGTGTTTCGTTAGCATTTTATTGTTGTTTCTCTCTGTGTGAAAAATATCATGGACTTTTGCTACTAATTGTATTAAATCTGTAGATTTATGGATAATATGGACATTTTAACATTATTTCTAGTCCATGAACACAGAACTTTTCATTTATTTGTGTCTTCAATTTCTTTCATTCATGTCTTAGTTTTCAGTGTATAGGTTTCACCTCCTTAGTTAAATTTATGCATAGATATTTTACTCTTTTTAATTCAATTATAAATTGAATTAATTTACCTGATGGGAATATTTTCTTGATTTATCTAATTGCTCATCAATAGCATATAAAATGCAACTGATTTTTGTATATTTAATAGGGTGTGCCCCCCCCCATTGTCTCCTGTTTAAGATTGCAGATTTCAAGGACAGGTATGCTAAAATGTGAGAATGACCTTAGTTGGAATTTCCCTTCAGGGAGATGCAGGGGGAGAAAGAAGTGAAATGGTCATGGTGAAACAGGTTTCCTGGAAGGCGGGAAATCAGGGTATATAAAGGGTGTGCAAACAAAGAGAAGGATTCCGATTCCAATATGGAGATCAGATAGAGAGAGAGGTTCAATGGAGGAGAGATGGGAATCGGCCATCTTGTAAAGATGTGAGTCATGTGAGCTTGGCCATGTGGCCACTGAGGGCCTGCAACCCTTGACTGGCCCAGACTGGCAGCATGTGTGCTGAATGCAGTTAAGGAGTTTGCAGATTAGAACTCCGTGTTGGAGTTTGTTTTGCTGAGTTTAACTTGTGTCTTCGAGAGGCCGTGCAAAAGACAGGCCTGAAAAGAAAGTGAACTTGGCTGGGTCCAGTACCATGAAGTTCCTGCTACCTGAAGGAGACAAGGAGAACACAGCGTGGAAGACAAGGAGGAGCAAGCCAAGGGAGCAGCGAAAGGAACATGTCTTCAAGCATCTGGAGATGAACTCTGACTGGACATTGGTGAGATGATCAGGACTGAGAGACTGAGGATATTTGGGCAATCTGGGGAAAGGACATTGGAAAATGCTGAGAAAGGTTTTGGACAATGTTAAAGTAATCTGAGTCTTACATGTTTTCTTTTGTAGTAATTAGAAAGTCACTTTGTTAGAAATAAATTAGTCTGCACTGATAGTCTTGCATTGGTTTGGTATTTTGGCTGAGAAGGCTGGGGGTGGTGGTAAGAACCCACAAGTGGAGAGTTTAAACTTTGTTTTAAAGTTTTTCTTTTCTGCAGTTTTTGGAGCTGAAAGCAGAGAGCAGCTGGCTGGCTTTTGCATATCAATGGTAAAGGTGATCAGTGTAAATGCTAATGAAGAAAGTGTAGCCAGCTTTGTAGAGAGAAGCAGGCAGATAGGTGTATCCAGTTAAAGTCAGAAAGTCTTCTTTATACCCTGTTTCATATTGACTATATCTTCTAACTACTGAATTAATTCTATTTTTTTATGTAGTCTTTAGGTTTCCTGTATATAATGTCATGTCATCTGTAAATAGTAATGATTTTATTTCTTCTTTTTGCATTTAAATGCCTTTTATTTAATTTTTACCTAATTCCCTGACATGGACCTCCAAAATTACGTTGAGTAAAACTGATAAGAGTGGTAAGTGCCCACTTTTATTACTGTATTATTATTTATCATGAAAGAACAGCTTTCAACTTTCCATGGTTCAACCTTTGAACTGTTTTATCACTACCTAACCAGTCAATATGATGGAAAGTAGAGGAAAAGAACTTAATTATTTACATAGTATCTTCTTCCTTTTTTCCAGTAGCTACTAATTTCCATTTTGGAACCAAATGGTTCTAAGGAAATTTATTTAACTTTTAGCTCCAATGTAAAACACATAACTGAGCTTATCAATTTATCCCATTTTTCTAGCTAGAGTGATTGGTTCAATGGTGGAGAAATGACTTTTACTGTGAATACTAGGTACATATTCACATTTCCTTGTGAATATGAGGATTTGAAATCTTAGAGCCCTAAGTCTTTCAATGGGAAAAAATAGGTCACACCACAGACCCGAAACAAACACAACTGAGAGCTAGAATACAGTGGAACAATTACTGACCTGAGAATGACGCCAACTCTGAGAAAGATAAAGTGAAAAAACAAAGAGAAATTACTTGTTATTATTCACATCATTTATGTTACACATCAAGCTTTCTTTGAAGCCAATTTTATCTTTGAACTTTTTAGTTTAAATTCCATTTATTATTTATGCAAGTTTATGTTAATCTTTTGGTTGTTGGTAACTTTGTCATGAGTTCAGGCAATGCAAGGAATGAAGAGGACTGACCTGAAGGTTGACCCTGGGATATGAGTGAAACAGGCACGTGCAACAAGGTGAAGGGAATTAAATACATTGGTTATTAAAAAAAAAAAAAAAAAAAGGTTAAAATGATTATGTTGGATTTAATAGGCATGGATCTACCTCCATTAAAATTGTCCTTTTCTTTCATTTTCTTATGTCCCAAATCAGTGTTTTTTCCACGCTATTATCTAAGGTAACTAAATTTTTTAAATTCCCTATAATATTCCGCTGTGCTACATTTTGTGAAAATACAGAAGTCTAAATTCCTGTTTTTAAGACTTTAGCTGTTTACAGAGCACACAGGTACCAGCACACACATACTATTCAACCACTCACCTTTTAAATTCCTAAAAGCAAGACAAGATATGAGAAAGAACTCAAGTGAATTTTATAGATGGCAAATGCAATAGCATTTGAGAGAAAGTAGAAGGCAATCTGTGCTATTCACTTAATGTGGGGTGATTAGAGGAAATTCCCCAGGGCTCTCTTTGCTCTCAGTTAATCTGTTAGCATTAGAGAGGGTAACAGGCTTACTTCCTTTCATTGGTGGTAGAGATGAGGGTCTTTTCACTATACCTGTGACCTTGAGCAAGTCACTTAGCCTTAGTGCATATCATCTTTTTCATTTTATACATGAAATGATCATATAAGTCCCAACTTTTTCCTTACAGTTATTGTAGAGAAACAAAATCACAATGGAAAGAAAGGATGTTAAAATATTCTAAATTAGAAAGCATTAGACAAATCACAATAATAATTAGAAGTGACCTTGACAGATCCAGAACTATCCCAACTTCTCTGGTTTGGTTTTGTTTTGCTTTTTGTAAAACGTAATACTGGGGTGGAAAGTTTTGAAAATGTGGAGGATACCTCTGGCCATCTTCTGTGCCGTTTCTATTTTGGAACAGTCCCATTGGGCAATTATGTAAAAATTTGGAAGTACATAGCTAGCTAAATTGTACTCACAAATATAAAACTGAGTCCAATAAAATTGATCATTTCTATTTTGGACAAAAAAAAATATTCCATTCAAATGACGCTATTCATGTGGCTCTACTTTTGTAAAGTTTGCAAATTAATTTCTTTCCTTTACAACCTAAGTAATTTATGTATTAGTCCAATATCTACAAGAATCCCAACCCACAAAATTAATACAAAGCAGCAATAAAGGGAAATATTGACTATGGGGTCCTAAAATATCCTGCATCTCTGTTTCTTCTTTTATCGGAACAAAATAATTTCTATAAATCTCAATCCTTTTCTCTGCTTTATTCCTTTTTCTTGCTTTCTTCTCTGGTCCTGTCCTCTGGTCCACTACTGACCTCCTTAGGCAAGATATTCATAAAGCCCTCATCAACTCCCCTTTTTCAGAGCTCTTACTGAAGTTGTACTTCAGAGCAGTAAGATTTTCTAGAAATTATCTTCCTTCCCTCTAAAAGTTAGTATGGCCCACTATTGGAAGATTTCAGAGAGGGTAGGGCTGAGTATCAGTAGTGAGGTACAGAAGAGAATCTATATCCTAGACATGGAAGCACACTCAAGATCTGGCCGGGGGATTTCAGAGTAACAAAAACCTTCAGAAATAAGAGCCATCATATGAGATCAGGAGCATTCAGGGTGGTGTGGTTGTACAAAAGGACAAGGAAAATTTAAAACTGTTAGCAGAACAAAAGCATAGAGCAAGAGAGGGGGAAGAGGTAGAATGGGGGGGAGGGATGGGCACAAAAGATTAAGATGATGGTTCATGGGTGACAAGGTGGTGGGAAAACCTCTGGGTTGTAAAAAAAATATAGATAGATAGATAGATAGATAGATAGATAGATAGATAGATAGATAGATAGATAGATAGATAGATAGATAGATAGATAGATAGATAGATAGATAGATAGAGAATATATATGTGTGCAATCAACTAAAAAATAAAATTTTAAAAATTAATAATTATTAATAATTATAAGGCAGAATAGACCCCAGTTCATTCTGCTTCAAAAGTTATCCAAGCAGCTATAATCATGCTTATAACAAAGAAATTCTTGAAGAGTACTGCATAGCTCTTCATTACTTTCTAGCCTGGTATCAATTTCATCAATGGTTTTAGTGTGTAGGGGTACCTTTTAGCTAAAAGTTACATTTATCACTGCTCAAAAATCCTCAGTAAGTAGATAGGCAATTGAAATGCTCAGGATAAGACTCAGTCATTATCCCAAGCTATAAACAACAGAGCCCATATTGTCTAGGTTAAGCAGAAAAGGAATTTATTAAGATGTTGTGCAGTTTACCAAATCTCTGTATAAGAGGGCTTAATCCAGGTTTACAGGCTTCACAGCTTGTAATAATTGGACTCCTGGGCTTCACAGTGAAGCCTGCCCCTCCGACTTCAGGATAGAAGAATAGATACTTGTACTTTTGTACTGTCAATACTAGATATGAGGTTCAAATGCTACGGCTTTCACCCTCGTTGGCTGGATGGCTTTTTCTTTTTTAACTCCTTTTTTCATTTTGTCACCTGTTAGAAAACGTTTTTACTTTAAAATAGTTATTAATTACCAAGAAATTGCAAAAACAGTTCAAACTATTCCTTTGATCTTTTCTCAGTTTTCTTAAGTTATATCTGATGTAGCTATACCACAAATTCAAAACAAGTAAACGGACATTGGTATAATTCATAGACCTAGAGTTAGTATTGTACTAATTTGAATAAAATGTGAAGACGTTGGTATGTTACATTGGTTAATTTACATCCTCCAGTTTGTCCTTTAGGCTATTGTTATTATATTGTCTACACATATTAAAAGCTCACAGGCAATATCATGGTGTTTGCTTTGAAGTAATATGTATTCATAGGCATTAACAGGAAGATCTATGAGCCTTTCAATGTAGTGGATCTTATTATTTGCAGTAATATTATGCTTTATAACCTTGTCACAAACATAGAGTTAATGTGTACTGAACCACTGCACCAAGAAGATCATGTCCAGGTTCCTGGGAGACTCTGGTCACATGAGTTGATCATTGCATAACCTTGTTTTATGTTTGCTTCTGTTTAAAGGGATCTTATGTAATACATTTCATTGAGTGATTAGCATTGAATTGATTGATATAACAGCACTGTAACTCATACTTGAAGAAAGCCTAGCTATCATACATATTTACTCCATAAAGCATATTTTCTTGGGTCTAGGATCATTACATAGCACTTCAGTACAACAACTGGGGTTCATTTGAAACAGCAAAATCACCAGGAAAAAACACAAAAAATGTAGAACATATGGCTCTTGAGAGATCATGAAAAAGATTCCTCTTTATATAATGATTATATATAATCAAACAAGTAGGTAGGGTACTCTCTTGATGAGACATGCTGGGAAAAGGTTTGCTGCACAGTTCAATATTTTTGGTCTTCTGCTTATGACCCTGAATGATTGAAAACACTGAATATTGATTTGGAGTTGTAAATAAATTTGAGCTAATCAGTGAGTTCACAGATGTGGAATCTGTGAATAATGAAAACTGACTATATTGAATATTAAAATATTTTCCATTTTGTATGTTCTTCCTCCATTCCCCAAATTTTGAGTTTGAGTAGTATGGCCTTTGTGCTGAAGAATTTTCTTTAGCATTCTGTGGGGCAGTTCTGATGGTAGCTAAGTCTCTAAGATCTCATTCTTCAACTCTTTAAGGATTGATCTACTACTATAAGCTTGTCTTCATAGTTTTCTGATGAGAAATTTGTGGTGATGCAAATCATTATTCATTTTATGTAATACTCCACTTTTCCATGAATCATTTGAGATTCCTGTATTTTGTTTTTTCAACAATTTGATTTTGATGTTTGTTGGCATAACTTTATATTTATCCTGAGAGTTACAGTTACTAATGTCTCTTAGTACTTTGGCTCTCCTCAAACATTTGGTAATTTTTCACTGTGATCATCTATGTATTTCAGATTCATTTAAAAAAAAAACTATTTATGGAGAAGGCTATGTCCATTGTCCACTCCCCTTGGGGGTAGAAATCAGCTATGAGGTCACCATTTGAATACCTGTCCTCTTTAGGAGTGTGCAGGCTGAACAGGAGCTAATAACTGATTTCTGGGTATAGGAGGTTCCTGCTGATTCCAATTTTCATAAGCTGCATGGGCATTGCCCTGTCTATTAAATCCAAGTTCTTATATTCTACCAAGATACAGATACCACTTTGTAATTGTGGGGTTAGGGGATGAATTAACCTCAAAAACCTCAAACTTCCTCATCAACTCTTGCTATGGTATTTGATTAACTGCTCTGTGATTTAGTCTCTAATCTTTTCTGCTGATAGTCATCTCTAGATACAGAAAAACTTTCTGTGATGGTACTGATTCTATCTTTCCCGGTAGGCCCGTCTTCTTGTTGGAGTTGTTACTCTTTTTTCTCTGCATCTAGCTCCCTGTCCATCATTCCAAGGCTCATCTTATGTCCTGGACTATCAATAGTTAAACTTTTTGTATTAGTTATGCAATTTTAAATTTAGTCATTTAAAGTATTCTTTTTCTGGCAGAAAAAAGAATGAGAAAGCATGAAAGAAAGCTATAGTCTATAGCCCCTCTGTCATTTTTAATTAAACTTGCGTTTCATTTGTTGTTTGTTTTGTTTTGTTTGTTTGTTTAAAAGGAAGTAGTTGTGATAACAGCCTGATTTAATTATTTAGTTAGGTAAAGAAGAAACAGAAGTAATTCTAACTTAGATCGGATAAAAGGAGTACACGACAAATCTCAGTCATAGCAAAGAGATTTTAGGAAGTTCACATTATTTTGATTATAAAAAACCTAAGCCAACCACGTTCCTAGGTTTGATATCTCACTTATTTCATGTAGCCTTTGAATTTACCTTGAAGTTTTCTAGTACTTGCCTTAAATATCTTAGATTTGTTGACCTACTGTACATATATCAAGCTTATAGATTTTTAAAATTACATTCAAACACTGCCATCTTGTGGGTCATTCTTTGTGTCTCCCATTCTATCCCTCAAATCCTGTCATGCAAAATATAGCAAAGTCAACTTTTATTAAGTGCTAAGAGTTGTACCAAGACCTTTACATATATTGTCTCATTTAAATTTCACAAGAACTTTATGAAGGAAGTACGGTATTACTAATTCTATGTTAGAATTAAGGAAATCTGAGATCCTATAATTAGTAAGAACGAGTCATATTTCATACCTATGTATGGAATCCTTGTTTTTGACTGCAGCCATGCATGAAACTAATAAATTGAGAGCTAATAGAGAAAGGTTAGGAAGGTACATTAGGGAAGGATTTACAGATTTTTGAGGATGTGGTCTCCTCTGCATATTTGGAAGATAGTTATTACATAAGAATGCAGCTAGGGCCATAGTCCCTAGATCTAATAGTATAGAAATACCTTCTTGTTGTTTACTTTTTGCCTGCCCCGAAACTTTTTTCTTTGGAAAAACTACTCACTTTGCTTCATTGACAGCAGAGACTGTCAATCATGATATTCTGAACTCATCACCTATTCAGAGCCAATATGCTCACATCTCGGGGCCCTGGAATCTTTGCATTTCAGAAAGAGGGTTCAATTCTATCTTCCTTAATAACAAATTTGAGATGTGTCTCAAAAAGCCACTTCCATTCAAGCATTCTCACATGGAAGACATTCTGCAGCAGAAGAGGATAAGGACAAATAACCGGGTTCCATTCATCTCTGGATTAGCTGTGCTACTAACTTCCTGTAATAATAATCATTCTTGCAGAACTTAAGCAGTTTTAGGTTTGTTCTATTGTGACCATACAATATTCAGTCACTGTCTAAAATAGGAGTTGTACAGAAATGCCTCTATACATAACTTGAATGATAGTACAGCATAGTTTGATTATAAAAATAGCAGTTTATTTGAAGAAAATAGCATTTTTGGAGTTTATTGCAAATGTTATGTGGTTTAAAAATATTTCTGTAGTGCTCCTGTCTCATCTCAAACTTCATTCATTATCTGAACTATTTTCCTCTTCTAAATCCATCTCTAGATTAATTTTTCTTTTAAGTCTACTTTAGAAACTCCATTCAAGTATTTTTTATGCTTTGATTTTATATTCTTGGTTTAAAGTGATGAGCTAACAATCTGTAAGAGAGCCTCCCAGTTTCACCACTCCACCCTCCTGACTTCCTGATTGAGGCCAGTGGGGGAACACTGGACTAAGTAATGAATTTGCTGCTCCTCCACACACTAATGATCTGAACTGGGGACAGTGGGTGGGGAGTGTGTTGGGGGTAGGGAGAAGGGAAACAAGGGGCAGATAGAGCCCTGGGGCAAATTTTAAAAGACAGTCAATTGGCTTTGTGGGGAGGGGGCTATGGCTTCTGCTCAGGCACCACCACAGACTTCATCTGCTTCTGCTTGTTGCTCTTTATCCAGCTTCAGGGCTTTGGCTGGCTGGAGTCAAGCTCTCTTGAAAGACCTTGGTGACTGCCATCTTGACCTCATGATGGATTCAACTTAGGTGGTATATTTTGAACATTGGTTCTTTCCTCCCCTCCCAGCACTGTACAACCTCTTGCTTGTGTCTCTTGTGGGAGATTGCCTTGCATTGCCTGGAATGATCACCCTCATTTTTCTTGGGGTTCTGCTCTTGCCTCTATAAGGTAAATGAGTTGATCAGGCTTTTCCTTCCATTAGCCTCTATGACCAGCACCTGTGGTATTGCAGCCTCATGATTGTACATGCCCGGCTCATTCATTGGTTGTGCGCATATGTGAGTAGGCACACCTGGGCCTGGGAGGCAAGGCTAAAAATGGCCGCATCAGCCCAGGGAGGAGAGCACAAGAGAGAAGATAAGTGCAGCAAAGAGAGAATGCAAAAATGCCTAAGCATCCAGAGAAAGAGTGTGAAGACAACTGAGAGGCTGGGGAAGCTGGTCTGCCTCTCAGCCCTGTCCCAACTCCCTCTCCTACCACTGTCCTGTCCAGTGTATCTGTGTAACTGCTAGAACCAGTAAAGAACCTACCAATATTTGATGTGCTTACACTACAGCCCCTCAGCATTGGGCCCTATTTATCTGAACATTTGTCCATGAAGGGTGATTGATTTTGGAGTTTGATTGAGAGTGTGTATACTGAAATCCTTCTCACCTCTATTTCAAAACTTTGAGCCTTTCACTGATTAAAAATCTTTGGGCACACCAGAGTTTGATTACTTTGCTTGTGTGAAAATGGGTGACCAAGAATCCTTAGAATAGGCAACATGGGGTTTCCCTGCTCAATAGTTTGGGGTCCCTGGGTACCTATCTTAAAACAAACAAACAAAAAACCAAACCTGATTTTGATGTTCTTCCTCCCCTAACTGCTTCTACAACATATTTTTCATTTAATTGTATTTCATTTATGCTATTTCCTAGTCATTTCAACATTTTGTTTCAGTAAATAACCATTATCTTTGAAGGTACCTAAATTTTCAAGAAATGGGAAGCTAGTCTACAGATCTGTTAGTGTGGAATAACTTCTGCTTCATCTAGTTATTTTCCAATAGTCTTTCAGATTTTAGTTCAATTATCACTTCTTTGGGAAGTTAGATTAAATTTACCACAGTAGTCTTTGTATTACCTATAAAGTTGCAACCTATTATGTTAGGGAATATCTGAGTATATACATTTTTGTTCATTATTGGATTCCCAGTGCTTACCACAAGTACTTAGTACTTGGCAATTGTTAACATGAATGACCACTTGGAACAATTCCGCTGTTCAGGAAATATTTATAAGAAATAACACTACTTATGAAGTGCTATTACATTATATGTATAGCTATCTTGCGGGGGAGGGGGAAGGTAGGAGAAAATTCCATGTCATCTACATTGTTCTCAGTCTTGACTGATAAATTAACATCAGACAGATTAGTAAGAGAACACATCAAAGTTTAATAACGTACAACCAAATTTAACCTGGTTGTAAATGCTAAGGAGTAATGGAATGGACTGGGAATATTTGTCCTACTTTTATCTGATGTTTATCTGATGTTTCAGGTTAAAGCTGAACAGCTGGTTGCAAGTCCTGCGGACCTCAACCACATTCCCCTGGGTCTTAAAGGGCAATAGAGATCTACTTTTCGATTAGGAAAGTGGCAGCTGCTTAAGACTAGTGATCTGTCCTTGAATTAGGAAAAAATGAAAGACAGGGATAAGGACAGAAGCTTGTCCACCTCAAGGGATGTCAATGCTTTTTGTTTACAATACTGTGCAGATCAAAGCCAGAAATTTGAGATGAGATCTGACAATTTTGGAGTGATTAGATACGGATATCTTAAATTTCATTGTATTTTCACAATACTAACCATTATGGTTTCTATTTTACAACGAGAAAAATGGGACTTTAGAAAAGCTAATTACCCAGAAATAAAAAAAGGTTTGAACTCACATGAATTTACACTGTTTTTTTTTTACATTATAAGTTTCACTGTTTTCAGTCACCATATATAGTTTATTTTCAAAATCATTCAATTTTTACTTTGCACATTGGCTTTTGTTAGGTTCCAAAGCAGAAAATGGCAACAAGAATAAGGGGCAGAGCGTTGTATTGGGAAGAGCAGCAGGAGAATGAATTATTCTCTTTTCCCTTCACTAATTAGTTGCATGGCTTTGGCTTTCCACTAGGAAGACTACAAAAAGGAGGGTGAAGCCGAATGGGCAGCTCTTAAAGACACCTAGTTCAAATTCTAGGCTATATAGATAAGAGTGACTAAGTGATTCGTGGCAGAGCTGTGCAATCAACTCCTAACACCTTGTTTTGAGTCACACCGTTCCTTGAACAAACACTTTCATGAGTGCCTACAGTATTATGTATTCTGCTGTATTATGTTTTGGTCTCCTAATGTCCGCTACTGGCTACTTTCTTGCCAAATTTTGTTTTCACTGGTGACTTTTAAAAATGCTCTTTGGAAGCAGTTGGGGGTAGGGCACAGGTAGGGGAGGTGGGAAGTTTAGGAGAAGCCTGGAACCAGGTTCTAAGCAGCATCACCTGAGTTGACAGCTGGTTCCTCCGTGGCGATTTAAGAAAGTGACTCCTAGGCGAGCATATGTACTCACGAGGGGCTAGCCTGTGTCTCAGTAACCCCGCTGGCAGGAAGACAAAGGTAACTTTTCTCAAGATGCCTATGCATTTGGCTTCCGCTTTTTGGCTGCCGCGTACCTAACGAATTGATTGTACATCCTGAACTGTGCCTCTACTTCAGGTTTAATCCAAGTCTCTAGCTGCCGGGAGAGCTGCTTTTCTACCCGTATGTCAGAGGGCTGCGAAAGGGTCACTTTCAGCGTTCCTGCTGCCCTCGAATCCCAGGCTCTGTTTTCTCCACACCCAGCTTGCGCCAAAAGCCCCAAGGCCAGCAGGGTCATGTTCCCTTTGGGCACAAGGAAAAGGCCACAGTTTAGGTGTTGCCACGCGAGGCCTTCTGTTCATATACCAGCCAATCCGCAAAAGGCATACACGAGCCCCGGCCAATCAACACCCGTCTTATTGCTCGGTCCCGCCCGCGCCAGACCTTTCTCTCCGGCCCCCCTTCCTGGTGCCTGTAGTCGCGGCTCTAGCTGCCGCCACCTCCATAGCTGTCCGGGCTCTGGGGACTGGTCCCTACTGGCACCGTTCGTTTTTTCCTATTGCCTTCACTGAGGATGAGTTCCTGCGCGACTGTGTGCTCACCCCGCGGTGACGACTGGCGCACTTTCATCTAGCGACTGGTGAGGGAGCGCTCGGGCGGCCTGGCCGGGCGGAGGCTGCGGCGTCCCATCAGCCGAGGGCCAGGGGACTGTGCTCACTTTCTGGAGGGCGCGGGCGCTGCTGGGCCGCGGGGAGGGCACCGGGTGTCGCCCATGCTGCCTGGCGTCGCGACAGGCGGCGCGGGTCTGGCCGAGTGGCCCG